>QTSX02003677.1:0-246994 GCA_014839935.2 Entomophthora muscae
ATAAGTAATTTATTCTTAAGTTAGATTTTAAAGAAAATATATAATAAGAACTTATAAGAGAGTAAAAGTTTTTCTTTTCAAAATTTTAAGTATTTAATATTAATAAAATAGCTTTATACAACTATTTAATAACATTATATTTTTATACTGTATGCTAGAGATAATATGTATAAAAAATTCAAACATAAAAAAGAATGTATCAAAATCTTGCTTTATTTAATTAAATTTTATAAAGGTTAAAATTTATTTAAACTAAATGGAAAATGATCTTAGTCATTGTATCTATAAAAATAAGATATAAATTTAATTATATAAGCAAATATTTATATGTGATTAAAAATAATGTTTTTGTTTTGATAGATTTAAGATATATAAAGTTCATTTTTTAAGAACTGTTAAAAGTTATAATAAACTTAAGTTTATTTAAAAAAAGATTTTTGAGTTGATTACTAAAAGTAAGCTAAATAATGATTTATACTTTAAATTTAGTTTACTTATTAAAATATCATAGTTTAGAGTTAATTAGCATATTTTATTTCAAATAATAATTTTTAAGCTTACATTCAAAGCCACTTCAAGATACTAAATTGGTATTGAAATATAAAGTTGCAGCACAATTCTGAAAGCTGAGATTAAGGGCTTTCTAATGATACTAGTTTGAGCGAGATTAAAGCACTATTCGCCAAAATATCAACAGTTAACCAGAATATAAAAAGGGGTAAATAAACAATGATATCAGACTTCAGGGGTGATATTGATAAATTAAGGAGATCAGTTGGGGGTCAGCTGGGGATTTATGTCTGTAGTGCAAATGCTCAGCTAACATGGTATTTAAACAGCTCAACTTTACAGAAATTTACTTTAAAATCCACACTTTTACTCCTCTTTGATAACTGCACATCTATTTCTAAGCAAGAACTGCCTGAACCAAGCCAAGGAACCCAACCACTATCATTATGGAACCTATCAAGTTTGCACCTCAGATGACACCCTTCTTCTCACTGGGGGCTTCTACTAAGAGAGAAAGAATCTCTATGCTTAAACAAGCATTCCGTTTTACTGCTGACAATGATCTTAACAGCTTTGTTGAGCATTTCTTATTAAAACTGGGGTTTGGAAAAAGTACCTTCTTACCTGTCATACAAAATTCTAAGACAGATGATTTCCTTAACAACCTAAAGGAATTGATGTCAGAGTCCCCTGCCAAGCACCTTCCTTCCCTAAGAGCATTGGTTACATCAAGCTACAGTCTGAAAGAGCTTTGGGATTGTGGATTTAAAATGACAAAAAATGAGTATTCATATTCTAAAAAGAGAAAAAATGCTAAAAAAGCATCATTAAATTCAAAAAATAAAAAAGGAAAAATGATTCAGTAAAAAAAGAAAATATAAAAAATATTTTAAAACATATATTAAAAAATTCATTTCCAACTAGCCAATTCACTAAAAAAATCCCCTGGATTGATTTATGAAGAATTACAAAAAGAATTGAGTGAATACTCAACTAAAATAAAATACTCATTATTGAAAACAAAAAAAAGAAATGTATGAAGATGTGAAAATAAAAAACAATATTTCTATTTCAATTTCCACTTTTTATAAGCTTATTCCTAATAATATAATTAAAAGCAAAAAGCAAACTGATATGTGTGACATTTGCAACTTAAAAAAATCATTAAAAATGAAGAAAAAGAATTTGAGTATAAAGAAGTTGCCATTGCCTAAATCTATTAAAGAAACTTTGGAATCTATTGACCTACATGAAAAGTTTTATAAGCATAAAAATAAAGAATATATTAGTGATATAAATAATCATGATAATAATTCATGTGTTATAGTAATAGACTATAAAGAAAGCTTTAAAATAGGTGGGGGTCCTATAGAGACAAATAATTGTTTTTATGAGAAAATACCTATTTCTTTATTAGGATTTACAATTGCTTTTAAAGAAAATAAGAAAATTAAATATGAGTATCATGACTTTTTATCTGAAATTTTATCTCATGACTCTTTGTTTTCAGGTCAGTGTTTGATAAGTCTGCTTAAAAATAATAAATTTAAGAATATTAAAAATATTAAAGTTTGGACTGATAATGGTAATCATTTCAGATCTTATGAATTCTTATATTATCTTTTTAAAGAGGTACCTAGAATTATAAAAGGAACAATTAAGTTTAATAGATTTGTTGAGTGTCATGGCAAAAGTATTGTTGATGGTCATTTTGGTGTATTATCTAAAATATTTAAACAAAAGGAAAATGAGATGTATATAAAAAATATAAATGATCTCAAAATGGTTTTTGAGAGAGAGGAAGAAAGAAAGGGTTTATATGAGACACTTGTAAATAGTTCAGATGTTTCCCAAAAAACCTTTTTTCACATCTATGATAGAAAATCTAGGCCTAAAAAAGCTGGCTTGAAGTCAAAGCATTTTATGTTAATCTTTCATATTTAATGAAAGATGGTGAGCTGTATGTTTCACCTTTGACATTTGAGGATGTTAAGGAGTACTCCAAAATAAATTATTGCGCAAAGTTCTGCACAGATGACAGAGAAACAAAGAGAGCTGATACTACTAAAAAATTAGTAGGACATGTTCATGAAGTTTGACGCATAACAAAAACTTTTATTTCACATAGGGTAAATAGTCTTTTAAATACAACAACTTTTTTTTCTAAAAATAACTAAGAAATTGATTATATGAGCCAAAGATAGGATAATAGCAATTATAGCTTTGGGGCTGCTATTACTCTCCCATGCAACTCATATATTTGATTCTTGGCTTATTAAAATAGAAAAAAGGGTTTTAGCAAAAAATACAGTTAATAGAAATAAGATTTATTTCTATTATTTATATATTTTACACTCTTAAAATTTCCTTCAGTAAACTAAGCATTATATCAATGTTTAAAAAACATAAGTTTACAACTTAAATGATACCAAAGAAGTTAAAAGGCTTTGAAATGCTTAAGCTGGCGCCTTGGCTTAATCTAACAAATAATGACCCAAATGTTGGTTCAAGTATGCCTTTCCAGTGGTTGTACTTGACAAGTCCATATAAACCTTTTTTAACTGCATACACTTTTTTCTGGGAGACAAACAAGATCTCCCTGGAGTCAAACTGCACTTTATTTACCTTGTACTCCTTCCCAGAAAGGATTTTTTGAAAGGGAATGTTTGTTTCAGGGAAGGTAGCAATAATGCCTTTGCCTTTAGCAGCCAAGCCAGAAATAGAATAGTTTAAACTAACTGCTCTGTTCAACGTGAAAGGCACAATAGACTTGATTTTGTTGGCCAAAGTCCAAGTCAAAGGAAAGAAGACGAGAAAGAAGGTATTCATTGTTGTCAATTGAAACTGCAGTGGTCACCTTATATACTAGTACCCATCCTAGCCACCATGTAAGCCTGAGTTAAACTCTGATTGTCTAGTTTTTAAATGTTATATATTAGATCAAATGAAATATGTTTTCTAAAGCCACATTTATAAAATGTAATTCAAACAATTTACTTGGACAATGCAGCAAAAGTGACAAGAATCTGCTGCTATGATATTAATAATCATTTAATTTAACAATATATTTTTATTTAAGATTAATAACAAACACATTGCGTCATATTTAGCTATGAAATGTAAGGCTTTAAATCAAAACTAAATGGTTAGGAATGTATGGCCCACCTTTTAGCTGCTACAACTAAACAGCATTTAAATATTTGATTAAAACAATTCTTTGAAAAGAGGGTTCCAGAGCCAGAAGCTGGTCAAAGCAGCCTAAGGAACAATATAGGTTTGATTTAAGCTCTTAGTTCCACCATAACAATATAAATTTCAAAGAAAATATCTTTTGAATTGATGGAATAAAATCATGGAGCCCTGCCTTATTCACAACCACATCTTATAAAAATTAAAGTAAATAGTTTTGAATCATGCCAGACGGGAATTGTGAGCCCTAGCCATGACATCATGGATATTAACTACTTACTCTGCACTCATAGCTGGGAAGGGTACTGAATCAACATTTTGTGTGGTGCAGTCAATATATTAAACTACCACCAATCAAAATTATTTGTAAAACTTAGCAGTCTTTCTGCAGATCCTTAGTTCTGTTCTATTATTTAATATGTTGCATATGGTTGCCTATCCAATGCAAGTCTGAATTGTAGCTTGAGACCTTGCTTTTTAGCTTGGAATCAATTGGCCCAAATCTTCTTGCCTGTGGTCGTGGCTTCATAGAAAGCTAAATCCTACTTCCAAAATAAATGCTGTTCATCTTCCTGGTTGGGTGATAGTGTTAGCCCAATTTGGTAGGTGGATGTTTTAGCCATACTGTTTTATAAATTTAAAGAGAATTCAAATCTTATTAATTGGGGACAGGAAGTTATTACGGCAATTATTTTTCTGTTGACTGATTTTCAGTCAAATTTGATCCAACTATAATTTTCTTTATCAGGAATTTATATTGACTTTGCCTTACCTAAGTAATATGGTGATGGTCTGCCAAGTCATTAATGGAAGAAGCTTCTGATAGATTACAATAAAGCCTAATTAATCTCAGAAGCCTTTGACAAAAAGGATTTGGGCCAATAGATGCAAGGCCAGCCAGGAGCATCTCAGGCCATCATTTGAGGTCAAATACTGATTTTCTAAAGTTATTCCAGAATGTCTTAGCACCCTGATGGGTCAGAAGCAAAATAGGTTCAATATTGAGGCACCAAGAGGATGACAAGATCCCCCAGGAATAATGAGGATTGGGATCAATTTGTACTGACAGCCTACTGGTGCCACTGCAAATTCCTGCTGTAAAAGATTGCTAGACATCCTCAATATTGTGTGCTATAAATAGAACAATCAATTGGCGCCGCCACTGCTGGCATGCCAATGATCATGCATAGCAATAAAGTAAATAGTACTCAGCACAGGGTACATGTAATTGAATCACATGCCATTGCATGAATTCCTGACTCTGGGGGTTGCTGCTGGTAGTCTGGAGATGGAAAGACTGGCCAAGCAAGAGTTAGAAGCGTCAGATGAATTATCCTGGCAAGAGGATGTGAGCTCTATAAAAGCTCTTCTATTGAACTAATGGAAGGCAGAAAAAAATAAAATACCTACTTTAGAACATTTTCACAGTAGAAGATAATCCCAGTTCAAAGACCTTTGTCAGTTCTCAAAGATCTTTGTAAGCCGTTAGCTAGAGAGCCACTTGCATATTGCCTCCCTTGGACATCACTAGTTGTCACTCTGCCAAGGACCAAACAGACATTGTAGATAACGCTTGTTGCCATACAAGTGTTCCATTCCACATAATAGCCAGAATTACACATATACTCAATAAAGCAAATGATACTCAGACTGCCAGTTCTGATACCAGAAACTAAAGTTCTGACATTCTTCATATTTCTTTTAAAACTTTACTATAAATCAAAAATTCAAATGTTGTAACTGTGCTGTTTTAGAAGAGTTAAAAGGGGAAAAATATTTAGAAGCTAGATAATAATCTTTATTGCAAGATAGTGATCATATAGTCATAGTGAATCAATGGATAGCAGGAACATGATTGTTGGTCACACAGTTGGACAGAAGAAGGGATGGCTTGATCCTGATAAAGATTCAAGAATCAAAACAAGATATCCACCATAAAGGATCATCATCTGTTCATGTTGTTGGATTGTCAATCTGAGTTGACTTCCTAGTCTGGCTTCAAGTGGCCAGGTAATTGGATTGCAGGTCACAAACCTGCTTGTTTGGAACCTTGCTGGCGGGTCAAGCCTGCTGTTTTGACATAAATATAATCTATTTACTAATAAAAGCTATTTTTTATACACAAAATTGTTTTTAGTTTCATTTTTTGTATTTAAGAGCTTAATTTTAAATATTTACCTTTTTAAAAGCTAATAAAATTAAATTCACTTCTAGAAAATAAAATAAGAACATTAAATGTTTCAAAGGATAAATTTTATAGGAAATAAATTAATCTAAATTTTATTGCTGCAAAGTAAAAAATTAATATATAAAGAAAATTATAGATGTATCAAATTTGGCTTAAAATCAGTCAACAAAAAATAATTGATGGAATATCTTCCTGCCCCATCAATTGCCCTGATTGGTACACACATTATTTCTGATAAATTTTACATTTCAGTGCTTTTTGAGTTGTAAATAAAAATAAGGATGTAGCTTGATTTAATTTTGGTACAGACATACAGTATTTCTGAAGCTTTTTTCATAAAATTTTACTTTTCTACTCTTTTTAGATTAATAATAAATCAATATTGATAAGAAGCAACTTCTGAGAAAGCTTAGAAGATAGGTTTGAAAAGAAGAGTAATTTTATTGGATAATATTTTAGGCTTATATAATATATCTGGTGTGGCAGAAACTTGAGTTAGATCAGTGATTGGAGATCAGGAGTGTGACTTGGATCATAATACTGGAATTGGACAAGTCACAGGAAATTGATTTGTTACCAATTTGGGAATGTTGAACTATAAATTGAATTGGTGCCAAACCAGGCAATGACTGGATGTTAATGTGTTGGTGGTTGTCAGAACTCTTATACATAAAGATCCTTGACACACCCCTCCCTTTATGGGTTACTCTGGCAATCAGGAGGGGGCTTATTCTTGAAAGCTGAAGCCTGATATTTCTGAAGTTGTTTGTTGGTCAGTACTGTAAATTCAGAACCTAAACATAAAAATGAAGGATTGTCAAATCCTTGGTCCAAATTTTGAATCACTTTTTGCAGGCAACTCAGCTGAGTGAAAATTAAAATATTTAATAAAATCAACCATTTAATTTGACTTTTTTGGTTTATTTAAATTGGCAAGTTTAAAATCTCTTGAGCAGATAACTCAATTAACAAAAGACAAAACACAGCAAACAAATGCAGGATACATGAATCAGAAATTTGGGATTCTAATGTACAGTTTGAGATTTCTTGTATGTCTAACAAATCATAAACAAAATGTAAAAATTAAAATATATGAAATTGCGGGATTGTCCAATCCAAGAACCAAGTTTCAAATCAAAAATGAGATGAATTTGAAAGTAAATATAATTTATGGGTGTCTCAAAAAGGATGCTAAAGGATCTAGAGTGGATTTGTGCTGATTCTTTTAGGAATCACAAGCATTCCCAAAAATCACCCTATTCCAGTTTAGGACAGCTAAAATTTAGACCCTACTATTCACCAAATTAACATACTTAACAATAAAATTAGTTAAAATATACACTCCTGTTGTTTATATACTTCTGGGAAGTATAATAAACAAGATAAGGGGAAAATTAAGAAGAGAATGATACTTTATTTAATTTGAATATATAATATTATATAGTATTGTTGCAACATCTTTGATTACTTCTCTCAGGGAATTAACACCCCAAGTAGTTCACTGAATGGCCCACCTCACAACTCACCAACTAGTCATTAACTTGGTGACACTCCTATCATTTTCCCATCTATTACAGGGATCAAACAATCCAGATCCTAAAAGGAACACAACTTGAATAAACCTCATAATTTAAGAGGAACATTACTCAGATAAACCCCCATGACCTCCATGACGTACATGGACAGTATGTGACTTTCTATGATACTATATATTATCATATATTCATACCCAATAAAGTATTATTCCCTTCTCAATTTTCCCTTTACCTTGTTTATTATACTTCATAAGAAGTATATACTTGACAGTGGAAGCACAGGTAGGTTGTCCACACCTATGCAACTATAGGGAAAACTCCTCCCAAGAAAAAGACCCAGAAAAGGGCCCTTCCTGCAGGTTGGAGAGACTACAAAGAGGGACAAGACATCCCCACAGGATTCACCATATTCAATAATGTCCTTGTCCCCACCAAACAATATAACCTTCTACACGCCCAAAAACTCCTAAACCTGTCTACAACTTCTGCAAGCCCGCAGGTGCCCAAGATACCCATTATTGTCTTCCAACGCCTATGTACTGCAGAAATTGGGGCTTTTGCAGGGATACACTGGGAAAATGCCTCCCTATGGATCAACAGTACAGAAAGAAAGTTTAAACAAGTAGACTATCCCCACAGACTCTGGGTTAGTGAGATTGCCCTTTATGTCACAGGAACCACATCATGTTTTGTAAGTGGTTGGCTAGCACAGCACCCCAATCAGAAGGAGAACTGGGAAGTGTTCAAAACCTCCTTCCTCAAAAAAATTTTACCATGAAGGATTCCAACATTGTGATTATGATCAAACTCAGAACGTTCAAAATGACAGGAACAATTTAGGAGTACATTGCTGCATACAAAGACCCACGTGACTGCACGCCCAACACCATCAACTTTGACAAACCTGGACCACAATTAGACTTCTACAATGGCCTCCCCACACACATTAGATGTCAGTTTGACATGACTTGCTGCCAGAACCTCAAAGATGTATTTCCAGAGGGAAAACACGCAGCTCAAAAATCTGACAGCCTATACACAACCAATAAGAAAAAGGAGAGCCCCACAGCAAGAAAGGACCCTCAACCAAACAAACAAAATAATTGAGCCAGTAACACCCATCCTCAAAGTGGGAATTGTACTGCCCAAGCCAACCAGGAAAGCACTAAAGATACCAACAATTAGGGGAAAGCTCAGGGGTGTTTAGGCAAGCTGCCTTCCCCCAACTTATAAGACTTGTACAGGGACCAGGACGTGTATTCAATCATCATGATCCAAGTACCCTCCAACAATCCTCTATTGTTTGCTGCCCAAACTGGAAATAAACTCCTCACTTATCCTTTCTGTTTTTGCAGATATCAGGGCACCACACCATTTGACACTGGAGCAGGCCAACCTCTTGTCAACAAGAAATTTTCTTATCTCATGAAACTACCTTTTGGGTCAAAGCAATATCAAGAGGGTCATCATGGCAGACAACAGGAGCACACCAGTCACCCAAGAGGCTAAACCTTTCTGCACCCACATTGGAGACGTGCAAACCACTCTCAGTGGCCCCATTGTACCAATCCCCAAGTATGATTTTATACTTGGCCTGGATTGGATGAGAAAGACCAAACTTCATATTGACTGGGATAGCGCTACCCTCACCATTCAACAAGGTGAGGTGCACCACCATGTTTACCCAACCCATCTTGACACACTTATAAGAGACCATGTGTTTGTGAAAATCATGGAAAAAGAAGAGGAAACTGACCCTAGAAAAATCAATTGGAACACCTGTACATGCAAAGTTATCCATTTCAAAAATACAGAAACCATACTTAAGAACAACTACATCCGAGACCAGCTAGTTAGTGAGTTCCCCTTTGTCTTCCAGGAAGCCCTCCTGAGCTTACCACCAGATCACAGCATAAAACATGAGATTGACCTCAAAGGAAGCATAACTAAGGCATACCCTATCTATTGCCTCACACCACAAGAAGATAACACACTAAAAGCCTACCTTGATGAAGCCCTCAAGAAAGGACTCAAACAACCATCAAAGTCACCTTTTGGTGCCGCTGTCTTCTTTGTAGCAAATAAAGATGGAGGACTCTGCCTAGTCACATACTACAGAGCGCTCAACAAGGTCACAATTAAGAACAGGTATCACCTGACCCTAATTGACACCCTTTTTGACGCCCTGGGGGGTCCCAAATCTTTACAAAGATTGATCTAACAGCATGCTATCACCAAATTTGAGTAAAGACTGAAGATATCCCAAAACCGCCTCCAGAACTAAATACAGATCCTTTGAATGTGTTGTTCTCAATTTCAGGATAACTAATGCCCCCAGTACCTTTTTGACCTTCATGAACAAGGTCTTCAAAGAAAATATTGGAAAATGAGCAATTATCTACCTGGATAACATAATCATCTACAGCCCAAACTTGAAGCAACACTGGGAAGACGTCTTCCTGGTCCTCTGCACCCTTGAAGAAAACCAACTAATTGCAGAACCATCAAAGTGCAAATTCTTTTTGGCTGAACTTCTATTCCTTGGTCACATTATCAGCAAGTACAGAATCAAACCAGATCCAGACAAGATATGTGCCATAACTGAAATGCCAGCTCCAAGAAATAAGAGTGAACTTTGCACCTTACTTGGAATAGTGGTCTATGTAAGAAGGTTCATCCCTGCCTGGGGTTCCCTAAAAGCCCCCCTGTCTGCCATTATAGGCAAAACAACCAAGTTTGTCTGGACGCCACTACAAGATCAACACTTCCATCAACTAAAAGAAGGTATGGTTACCACCCCTATTCTCCAATACCCAAATTGCAAGGGAATCTATGAATTAGAACTGATACATCTGACTACGCCATAACAGGGGTACTCTGTATCCAAATGGCAGAAAAGGACTTCCTCCCTGTGGCGTACCTGTCAAGTAAACTATCTGACGGCAAAAAAAGATATCCCATACACAATAAAGAATTAGTAGCCATCATACATTGCCTCGTGAAATGATAATGCTATCTGGAAGAAGCCCAAACGTCCAAAGTACTCACCAAACACAAGTTGTTAATATTCTTCAAAACACAACAAAACTTGTCAAGAAGGCAGGCCAAGTGGATGAGCCTCATACAGAGGTACCCAATGAAAATTGAATACAAGCCAGGCAAGAAAATGCTCACTGCAGACGCCCTGTCAAGGCTATACAGAAAAAATGTTCTATGTGCTGATGGCAACCCTGATTGGCTCATGTTAATCATGGGGAATCTCCAAGAAGAGTTCCCACCTGGAACACCAATGGAAATCCAAGAGAAAGTCCTTAAGAACAAACATCTGTTCAAAAACATATATGGTACACTGCACCAAGTCCTTCCAAATGGTAACACTGTATCTTACCTCCCATCAACGCAAAAAATTGACACAATTCTCCAATATCACCAAGATCTGGGACACACCTGTAGCAGAAACTTGCATGAATACCTCAAGACACACTACTGGTGGTGTCATGAATGACATTTCAATACTTGTATTGAAAACCCAAGAGTCAAACCCCAGTCCTCTGAAGACAGACCAGACCCCCCAGGACAGTCCAGGACCCACCAATCCAATAAGTCACAGACTCAAATTGTTGAATTACTTGGCAGATTGCCGGTCTAATACTGAAGATTCCCTGAATGGTTACCAGATTGCCACCAAACCGGCACCACTGAAGACCCATGCCTACGCAGGTGATGTGGTCTGCCTAAAGGAGGCTGGTGAAGACTCATTGCTAGCCCTGCCAATGAACACCAGCTGTTGCCAGTTGCCAGTCTAAAAAAAGTATTGCAATTGGCCAGCTCAGGTGACGTGGTGAACAACAACAGCAAAACAAAACATTGCCACTTCTGTTCCCAAGAGCCAGTCCAGCCAAGACCTGCCAAACCGGTGCCACTGAGGGCCCAGCCCTACGCAGAAGCCGTGGCTTGGAAAAGATCTACTATTAGCCCTGCCAATAAGCACTCACTGCTGCCAGTCCCTAGTCCAGAAAGGGGAATGCAATTAGGCCACTCAGGTGACATGGTGAACCAAAGCGGCAAAATTAAGCATTCTTGTTTGCCAGTGTTGTGTTCTGAGGTGCAACACAGACACACAATGGGAAATCCTAACCTTAGGATTGGATTTGTACTAAGTCTTGGTTAGATGACAAGGAAGGCTATGTGTTTACCTTGCGGCCCTGGATGAATAATCTCTACTAGTTGTGGCTAGAGAGAGGCGCAGAAGTACAGAAGACACAAAGACAAAAATGTGAATAGAACTTAATCTTTATTGGTGAATATGAAATGGAATATATCGTGGTTAGGAATACCACAAAACACTACTTGGATGGTAGGATCACTTGCCACAAGCATGAGTGGGGCAAGTAAGTTGTGCAGAGTCAAGAACCTGAACAATTGTATTTCCCAATCCAGCCATTGACTCATTTTGAGAGGCAAAAGCTAAAGCAAGAGATTTGTCTTCAAAATGGCCCACCAAAGGCAAAATCAAAATACAGTGAATAGCAGGATTCACAACATTGCCCTCCCCTATATTGGCCTTAGGGGAGTGAAATTTATAAAGAAATTTTGCATGCACTTGAGCAAAAGGACGGCCACTGGAGAGGAGCTTTATAGTGTATGTGGACCCTTGTTTAAAGGTCACTTCTAAAGGGCCAATCCACAGAGAGTCCAACTTATATGCACAACCACCTACTTGGTATTTTTAGTAAAGTACATGGTCACCAACATTGAATTCAGGCAGGGGGAGTGTCCAGCATTATCAGAGGAGAGCTCAATCATCTTAGTCTTGTATGCATAAGTGTAGGCAGAGGCCTGTATATCAATTATGAAGTTGACTAGATCCTTGATGTGGTTGTCAGGATTCATGGCCTTATCAGAGGTAAGCATGGGGCCCCAAGAGTGATGGGTAGTAGCCTCTTGTCCATACAGCATAGCAAAAGGGGGTTATCCAGTGACACAACGTTTGCTAAGGCAATACACAAAGAGAGTGGTAGGTAAGTATAGGTCCCAGTTGGCAGCGTCAGAGTAGGTGAGCTTCCTCATGATAGAGACCAGTGTTGAATTTGCACGCTCAACTGCCCCATTGGTAGAAGGATTGTAGGGGGCAGAGAAAGATTGGTGTGATCCCAAAGCTTTGACAACAGAGGTTATCAGTTTGGCATTAAAATTAGTCCCATTATCTGAGAGCAACACTTGAGGACAGCCATGGCGGTAGAAAACATCTTTTAACAGGAAGGCAGCAATTGTCTTAGTTGTGATGTCCTTTGTAGGGAAAGCCTCTACCCATTTGCTTAAGGGATCAACAGCAATCAGAATAAAGCAACACCCAGAACAGGAGCGGGGGAGAGGACCTACTGCGTCAATGCTGACAGTGTGAAAGGCATGTTGCAGGGGAACTAATTTGAACTCGTGGGCAGCAGCTCAAGGCCTCTGCAGCTGGCAGTTGTGGCAGCTAGCTATGACGTCTGGTATCAGCAGGCAAAGGTTCTACCAGAAGTCATTCTTTTGAAGCCAGTCAAAGGTCTTGGTGATGCCTCCATGCCCAGTCTCTTTATGGGCTTACAACACCACCAAGAGGCAAAGACTGGGCTGTACATAAGGCAGATGCTGGTCTTGTACCATCTTGAAGAGTTGATTATTACGTATGAGGGTGTCTTTGGAGAGCTTGGACAAGGCCAGTTGTACCTCTTCTGTCTCACTTTCCCAAGAAGAAGGTTACCCAATTAGTTTGTATAACCAATCAGTCTCTGCAGGATGCAAAGCAAAAATGGACATCCTGGAGAGCCCATCAGCGTTCTGGTGTTGAATCCCAGGGCAATGGAGAATAGTGAAGTTGTATCCTTGCAGACGTAGAGCCTATCTAGCTAGGCGTCCTTCAGGCTCCTTAAGCTGTTGTAATCACTTAAGCAAAGCGTGGTCAGTGACAACTGTGAAGTGGGTAGCATATACATAATGACAAAACTGCTTGACTGCATGCAACACAGCAAGGCACTCCTTCTCTGTGACACTATAGTTCTTCTCATGTTTGTTTAGCACACAGGAAGTGTAAGCCACAGGATGGTCTACACCCTTGTTGTCTAGTTGGGCCAGAATAGCTCTAATAGCAAGATCACTAGCATCGGTGTATAGGATGAACTCCTTAATGTAGTCAGGATACACTAGGATTGGTACTTCTTTGAGTTTTTGCTTAAGGGTCTCAAAGGCTTGTTGCTTACTGGCAGTCCATTTGAAAGGAACATTACTTAACAGCTAGACTAGAGGTTCACTAGTGTTGGCAAAGTCAGGGATAAACTGTCTATAGTAGCCCATCATCCCTAGACAGACTTGTACCTCTCACAGGTTGGTTGGCGGAAGCATTTTGTCAAAGGCCTCAACCTTCTTAGTCATTGGGCAAATCCCTGTCTGGGTTACTTTATGGTCCAATAATTCAAGACACTCTTTGAAGAAGGCGTACTTGGAAGGCTTTAGCTTAAGGCCAGCTTCTCAAATCTTTATGAACACCTCATTGAGATGAGCCAGGTGATTGGTGAAGGTAGCGCTGAAAACTGTTATATCATCCAAGTATACTAGGACGCACAACAACTTCAAGTCACCAAAGATGGAGTCCATGGCCCTTTGGAAGGTAACCAGGGCGTTGCAGAGTCCCTGTGGCATGCAAGTAGGCTCAAAAAGCCCTTCAGAGGTAATGAGCGCAGCTTTTTGACAATCTTTGGGTGACAGGTCAACTTTCCAGTATCCAGATGCCAAATTCATTGCAGATAAGAACTTAGATCCTCCAAGACGTCAGAGAGCATCATTGATACACAGCAAGGGGTATGCGTACTTCTTGGTCAAAGAATTCAATTGGCAGTAGTCCATCACAATGCAATGACCTCCATCTTTCTTCTTTAAGATGAGTAGCAGGGATGCCCAAGGACTTTGGGAAGATGCCAGCAGCCCAGCATCTAACAGTTGTTTGAGCTCTTTAGATACCTGGGCGTCCTCCACACCGCTGCGGCAATATGGTTTAGCACAAAAGGGAGGAGCATTACCGTGTCAATTTGATGGATAACGCCTTTAGCTAACCCATAGTCAGTACTGTCCTTAGCAAAGATGTCAGAAAATTAGTCTAGCAAGTCTAGCACCTCTTTCTGTTGAACTGGGGACAGCTGTGGAAAGTCTTGCGCAGTGAACAAGAATAGGACTTGGGGTTCATCCTCAGGTAAGTTAAAATCTTGGAACGTGCCAAAGGGATGAAGAGACAAAACATCAGGAGCGCTCAACAACTTTCCATATCCAACAACCTGCCCTCTAGACACAATCATGGGGAGAGCAGTCAGGTTGGCTACCAACAATTGGACAGGGTTCTTATGGGAGACATCTAAGATTCCAGGACAGAGATAAGGTTTGTTGCACCCTAAAGAGGGAGTAGAGTACAACTCTAAGAATGTTTGTTCAGGTAGTTCATATGATATCTGGGAGTCTAGGATGGCCTGGGAGCCAGGTGGGATGGTGACAGCAAATGTGGCTAGGAGAGGGATCCCTTCAGACGCAGGACAGGCCATGGGTGGACATTTCATGTTAGAGGAGTGGGTGTGATATTTGAGGTTGAAAACCCCAGTGAGATATTCTAAAGCACATGTCTTGAGCCGTTTCCTGGGAACCTTAATTGGCTCTTCAAAGATCAGAGGGACTTTGTACCCCATAATAGAGAGGTAACCATCTTTTAAGTTGATTATCCCATTATATTCCCTAAGAAACTGGGTGCCAACTAAGAGATTGTAACTCTTGTTTTCCAAGACAACTGCTGGCACAGCTAGGAGAAGCTTGCCAAACTGCATGAGTAGGGCAGAGTATGCCCCTATGCGCGGGTCATAGACAGTCCAGCTGTACCATATAGCTGGTGATAATTAAGGTCAGGAGCAATTTTGAGTTTCTTCACTAGCTTGGAGGAGACAATGTTGACTGGCAAGCCAGTGTCTAAAACGGCCTTGATATTCACTTTTTGAATTTATATTTCCATCTAAGTGGTAGTGCGCCCATGGGGTGGAAGGACATCCAAGATATCTTGAGCCTCTGCTAGTTCCTTATCCCATTTCTCAATCATGCATCTTAATCCTGGGAACTCCTTATAAACAGTCTGGAGAGGAAAAAAAACAGACACATTCTTGAAGACAGCGTCAGCAACCTTGGCAGATTCTTCTGATGACTCTACTAACACAGGGAACCTCTTAGCCTGAGTGGGGTAAGGACAGGAGACAATTTCTTTGGCTTCAGGCAAAGGCTTAGCGGTAGTTGTAGTCTTTCCTGAGCGTAATTTATAGGGGACTGTAATGGTTTCAGGAACAGCCAGAACAGAGTACCCATATGCATTGGCGCTGTCAGCATCAGATTCATCCAGGTCAGAATCGTCAGAGATATTGTGGAACACGAGGAGGATAGGAGGAGCCTCATTATCAGCAGGCTTGGCATCAGATATAGAGGGAGGGATTGAAAGAGACTGGGAAGAATTGTCAACCAAGAGCATCTCTGTCTCTAGGTTGACTGTTCTTTTCCTGCCTGCTCTTTTGGATCAGCTCCTTCAACCTGTGGGTTGGTGCAGACTTGAGAATGATGACCTATCTGACCACAGTTGTGGTAACTTTGGCATCAAGGAGGATTTTGCAAGTTCATGGTAAGAATACAAGGACCATAGGAAGAAGAACCAGAGTTAGAAGTAGCTCAACCTTCCCTAACAACTGCTCCAGAATTGGTAAGGTGCATATCTTGCAACAGCGTCTTTATGCTCTTCATAGAGGAAAGCATAGCTTTATGGGCTTTGAAGTGAAGACACAGAAGCTGGTTAACTTTGAGGGCTTGAGCGCAAGCCGTGTAAGCTTCATGGGCTGTCAACTGCCTGCTTGTTATCAGTTGTTGTCTTTCCATGTAGAATCTGTCATCAAACTCAGCTAGTGTATCTTTAGGCTTGAACACAATGTGCATGAAGGCGTCCTTCTTTACTTCCAGGCTAAGATCACCACCAAACTTGTCAATCAAAAGCTGCTTCATATCTTCCCACGTCTCAATGGAGGGCAGCTCAGGCACCACCACCTCTTGGTAAGCTGGATGTGACAGGTCAGAATATATTCCTTCTTAACTTTTTCCAAAGCTTGTCTCATGGCAGTTTCATAGATAGTTAGGAAAGCTGCAATGGTTGAGGTTTTGGGATTGAATACTTGCTTAAAGGTAGGCTTGAAGTGTGCTTTGGGAGTTGGGCCATCATTGTTGATATTGAGTACGTTTACACGCAGGGGAAAACTCTGCCTCAGATTCTGAGGGGGGCTGTCTAGCCCATAGCTGACAAACACTCTCTTCAAGGATGGTCAGGGTCTCAACAGTGCAGGCACCCATATCAAAAGCTTGAGTGGTCTGCTGTGCAGTAACATCTAGGCATTGACCTTGGGTGGTCACTATAGTGGAGAGCTCAGCCAGTCTAGAAGTAAGGGATGGCCCCATTGAGAGGCAAGGGGCAAACCTATCATTAACAGAGTCAATCACGTCATTCATCTCTTGTACGTCTCTATCCAGTTCAGTATGGTCCTGCTTTAATTGGTCCATCTTGTTAGCCAGGGCAATTAGTTTCCTAGTGCATTGGATTTGAGTAGCTCCTGGTAAGCCAGGGCAGCAACCATCTTCATCAACAACCCCAACTGGGCTAGCAGCAGTTGCCATCATTTCATGTAGGGCAGCAAGTTCTTGCTGTAGCTCTGCAACTTGAGCAGTCAACTCCAGCACCTGGGGGTCAGGTTGAGGAGCCTCAGCAAGATGTCCTTGACTGCAAGTAGTTGTACGTAGCTCTTGGATAGCGTCCCATATTCTTTGCTCTCTATCCACCAAGTCATCAGAAGGGGGAGAGGGTGGAACATCTGGCTTGGGCGTAGATAGCTCATTCACTTGACTCTGGAGTTTGGCTATAGCAGCAGCGGTGGTAGCTCTCTATTGATCAAACTCTGTGCTGAGTTCATTAAGGCCATTAACAGCAAAATCTGCTACCTGCTGTAGTTGCTCAAAGAAATACGTGCTGAATGCATTGAGCTGTTGCACAAGGCGTTTGAAGTTGGTGAGATAAGCAATTAAGATGGAATCTACTTGAGTTTGCCAGGGTTGTTTTAGCTGGTGAAACTTGTGTAGAAACTCTCTCATGTATTTAGGGATGGACTGGCGCATTTGTTCAATAGAGTTAACTAAACAGGTCTGGGAGGTAACATAGTTGCGCTGATTGTCAAATACCAAGGAAAACAGGGAATGTATCCACTGTTGGTAGGCAGTAAACTGGTCCCAGTGATGAGTAACTGCAGCTTATAGAGATGAGATTTCTTGAACGTGGAGCCCCAACACCATTTGATGGTGGGCTAAGGCAAGCTGCACAAAGGACAATAGTAAGTGCTCAGCGGAGCCATCCGCTGAGAGGAGATGCTGTGGAATTTGAGGGGCCACAATTGATTCATAGTATTCCGCCCAACTGAACTGAAGCTGGAGGCAGGGGATAGCTCCTTCTTGGGCTATCCAAAGGGCTACTGCCATAACTTGTTCCAAGTCAGGGGTACCCATGGGGTAAGCAACTAGGCGGGGACCATTCCCAAGGTTTAGTACAGTAGGGACAATAGGCAGGTCAACAATATCTTTCTCAATAGGAGGACTAGTAATTTCAGGGTAAGTTGTCTCTTGTATAGGCGGAGGCAAAGGACCTGAAAACGTGGATGCAAAAGGGATAACCAAGGGGCTTACAGCCCCTGTAGTGAGCACCATTTTTGTTGTGTTCTGAGGCGCAGCATAGACACACAACAGGAAATCCTAACTTTAGGATTGGATTTGTACTAAGTCTTGGTTAGATTATAGGGAAGGCTATGTGTTTACCTTGCGGCCCTGGATGAATAATCTCTACTAGTTGTGGCTAGAGAGAGGTGCAGAATTACAGAAGACACAAAGACAAAAATGTGAATAGAACTTAATCTTTATTGGTGAATATTAAATGGAATGTATAGTGGTTAGGAATACCACAAAACACTACTTGGACGGTAAGATCACTTGCCACAAGCATGAGTGGGGCAAGTAAGTTGTGCAGAGTCAAGAACCTGAACAATTGTATTTCCCAATCCAGCCATTGACTCGTTTTGAGAGGCAAAAGCAAAAGCAAGAGATTTGTCTTTGAAATGGCCCACTGGAGGCAAAATTGAAATACAGTGAATAGCAGGATTCACAACAGCCAGAGTGTGCCCAACCAGGACCTAAAGCCCTCCAGACCCCAAGCCAAGATCCATGCCCTACCAGCAAACCGCCCATGGACCCAAAGCCTGCAAAAGGCAAAGAAGCAAATTCACATGGTATAAAAATGCTGGTGGTGTGGTGATGACCACATTGTCACTTTTGATAATAAAGTTTATGAACCTTTGGTTCAAACAAATTCTACCCTATCTAGTTTTAGTGATATTCCATCTTAATTCCAGCCAAGTAGACAGCCAGGCTGCCGCCCCCTCCAGAGACCAACCTGCCAAACTGCCCCAGGCATTATACTGTCCCCCAGGAGCCCCCTTTGGACCTGTGCACTTTACTGAATACCTGCCCAACCCAGTCTATTTGAAATACGCCTTAGAAACCATCCTCATTGCTGACCTGTTGGCAAGGACTATAAGTACCAAATACATAGGACGTGATGGAAAGAGGATCAAGATACCGCCCTTATTGTTCAAGGACAAGTACAACTATCTACCAGCGTACTTTATTCCCATGACTCCACCATTAACCCTGAGACCAGACCACCCACTAGAACCTACCGCTGCAGCCAAGACCACCTCTACCCAACTGTTTGGAGTACTCTACATTACTTTGACAGGATTGGTGGATTACATGGTCCCCAACTCTGGATGCTGGTCCTTGCTTGGACAATCTGTATCCTACATTATCAAGTTAGAACCCATTCTATGGTGAGCCTTACCCGCCGGCTTGGCCGCACCTCATCCTGAGCTGCCCAATGCCTCTACCTATGACTGGCTTCCTGACATTATGACAATCTTCTACAAACATGGTAACCTGAGCCCCAAGATTTTGTTAACACTTGGGGCAACTTGTATGCTTTTTTTGTGATAATCACTTATTACACCCATAAGGCAATTACCTCTCTGATACTCTCATGGATGAAGAACCAACCTGCCAAAGAATTGAAAGACCCTGCACCTGGTGCAGAACCCCCAAACCCAGCCACATCACAAGTGCAAAATGTGATAGTAAACCAGACCACAACCAAGATGGATATACCCCAGATGGGCAAACTCACCTTAGAAGAAGCTTGCCAAGCCATGCCAGTCTTCTGCCTCCACTTCCAAACCAACTCCAACGCCTACCTCAGTGACACTGAGAAAGTCTTGGGGGTGGCTGCCATGCTATCAGGAGACACACTGGATTGGTTTGGGAAAGCCACTGCTGAAGATGTTGAATTTTTCCTTGACTATTTGAAATTTTAGGCTGAACTCATGTGCACTGGCAATGACCAAGACACCAGATACTATGCGCTGAACTCTATGTTAGAGATCCAACAAGCAAACCTCCCTATTCAAGCTTATATTGATGAGTTCCTTAAACTTAAGATGGGCACCCAACTTGAAGATGAATTATCCACCATCATCTTCAGAAAGGGAGTTAATTCAGCTATTAGAGACCTGTTGAAGCACCACCTGCCTACACTGAGCCTGGAGGAACTACTACCCTTATGCAAAGACCTGAGTCTAAACCAAGAAGGACAGAACGTGTACCCTGCCCAAGCCGGCAGGGCCATGATTCCCAATTGACCAGTAATGTCCCCTGACAAGTTACAATGCCACTATCAAGATGGGTTGTTTTTCTACTGCCATGAGACCAGACACCTAACCAGAGCATACCCTAAGAAGAATACACCTCCTGTATCATTGGCACAAATAAACACCTCTGCGCAATCTTACAAATTCATCCAAGTGACCATAGACTGTGTGGGGATCAAGTGCTAGATTGAGGCCTTTATTGACACAGGAGCTGATGAAAGCTTCATTAAAACCAACCTGTCAAAGGAACTAGTATTAACATCTTCAGAGTGCAGCCTACAAGTAACCATGGGAAACAGTTCCCTGGACACTGGCTATGAGGGTGAACAGGAACTTCCTTTGACAATTGGACAGAACGTGTATCCAACCCCCTTGATCCTCTTGCTGGGATTACCACATCCTCTAGTACTGGGGGACTCATGGTCCAACAGAAATGGCCTGATTCTAAACTATTGTGAGCAGACCGCCACCTTGGGACAACCTGAGTCTTGTGATACTGTTCCATTCTGTATAAGTCATAGCGGAGCACCAAACAACAGACTCTTAACTATAAAGATGGAACCCAGCGTTGGGACACTACCCACTGCCTTGCGGAAACGGGGCCATGTATTTAGCAAAGAAGAGGCCACAAAACTACCCAGCCACTCAATATACAACCACACTATAGACCTGCTACCAGGTACCCAACCATATCACGGCCCCATCTATAGTTGCAACCACTGTGAGAAAGCAGCCTTGAAAGCTTACCTGGAGGATATGACAAAAAAGGGCTTCATCTGAGTGTTGAAGGCCCCCTTCTTGTCACCAATACTGTTTGTAGGGAAGAAAGATGGCAGAATGCGTCCCTGCGTGAACTACCAGAAGCTGAATGATATTACTGTGAAGAACTGCTATCCCATCCCCAACGCCAACAACCTTTGCAATGTACTAACTGGAGCCCAGGTGTACTCAAAAAATGATCTGAGAGACTCTTTCAACCAGATCAGAATCAAGGAGGGGAACAAATACAAGACGGCTTTCAAAACCAGATATGGGTTGTACAAATATCTAGTAATGCCATTTGGCCTATGCAACGCCCCCAGCACTTTCCAAAGGATGATTAACACTGTCCTAGGGGAATATCTTGACCACTTTTGTGTTGTGTACTTAGACAACATCCTCATCTACAGCAAGACTCATGAGGAACACCTGCGCCACCTGGACCTTATACTTGAAAAACTCTCCCAAGCAAACTTACATGCCAAGCTTAAGAAATGTGAGTTCTTCCAATCCAAAGTTGAATTCCTGGGATACATAGTAAAGACCGGCAGGTTTGCAATGGCACAGGACAAAGTAGAAGCAATAACGTCTTGGCCAATGCCCAAATGTAGGAAAGATGTGAGAAGTTTTTTGGGCCTGGTAAATTATTGCAGGGATTTCATCCAAAAAAAATTCTCACATCACTCTGCCCCTGACCTGCCTGTGCTCTGACAAGGTCACCTTTTCCTGGACTCTGGAATGCACCACCACCTTTGAGACCCTGAAACTTGCCTTCACCTCTGCCCCCGTCCTGGCCATGCCTGACCCATCCAAGCCATTTATACTGGAAACCAACGCATCCAACTTTGCGGTGGGTGGGGTCCTTATTCAGGAAGGAGGGGTAGTATGCTACATCCTGTAGCATATTACTCCAAGAAGATGCTGCCTGCCAAAGGAAACTACCCAATCTACAACAAGGAGATGCTTGCTATAATGAAGACCTTGAAACATTGGCGCCAATACCTATGTGGCGCCGAGTTTCCAGTAAAGGTCCTAACCAACCACAAGAACCTGGTTTATTTCTTTAAACCCAGACAGCTGAACCAAAGACAGGCCAGATGGGTCTTAGAACTGGCCAACTACACCTTGACCATCAAGTACAAACCCAGAAAGGTGAACGTGGTACCTGACACCCTGAGTAGAAGAGCTGACCTGATCCCTTCCTCTACAGAAACCAAGGACCACAACACCCATGTACTCCTTGACCCTGCCAGCCTAGGCATCCAACTGATGTACATGAAGATCATGGCCCGCAAACCTGACATAATTGAGGTGCAGAAACAAGACAAATACTCAGCGGAACTTGTTGTCAACTTAACCTCAGACCCAGAGAGCCGCCACCACAAGAAAGAATTCTTGCTGAAAGGAACCACCCTGCTATTACACAACCGGATATATGTACCAGAAGGTGAAACAAGGACCAAGGTACTCATTGACTATCATGACTCAGAGATGGCCAGCCACCCTGGCAGACTCAAGACACTCCAAGGAATTAAGAAGAATTATTCTTGGCCCCAACTGGACAAAGACATGGCCGCCTACATTGAAGGCTGTGAGACATGTGGAAGAACCAAAACCCGTAGATCCAAACCTGAAGGCCTGCTAAGATCACTAGACATACTAGCAGGATCCTGGTAGTCTGTTTTAATGGATTATATTGTAGAACTGCCCCCCCTCCAATTTGTTCAACACCATCCTGGTCATGGTAGATAGGTTTACTAAGATGTCCTACTTTGTTCCTACCACCACCCACTGCACCACCGCAGAGACAGCTAGAAATTTACACGGCCGCATCTTAACCCAAAATGGCACTCTGGCATAAATTATCACTGATAGGGGCCCTCAATTCACCTCAAACTATTGGACTCAAGTGATGAAGGACTTAGGGATAAAGTGTTGTGTATCCACCTCATACCACCCACAGACTGACGGCCAGACTGAACGAGTAAACCAAATACTTGAAAAATATCTACAATACTATGTTAACACTGACCAAGACAACTGGGCTGAGATGCCACCCATGGCACAGTATGCCTAAAACAGCAAAGACCATGCATCTACTGGAATGTCCCCCTTCAAAGCCAATTATGTTTTTGACCCATCTTGGGACCCCAGTATTGATAGTAAGGAAATAAACCCGTCAGGACAAACCTGGATTGAACAGATACACGACACCCAACAAACCTTTCTTAAGAACCTGACCTGTGCATTCCAGACTTATAAGGCTTTTTCTGACAAAAAAAGGATTCCTGGGAAAACGTTGAAGGTAGGAGACAAAGTCTACTTGGACTCTCAAAATGTGCCCCTGACTGTCCTCTTTCAGAAGTTGGCCCACAGAAGAAGTGGCCCCTATAAAATCACCAAGCTAGTAGGCAAAGTAGTATTTGAACTAGAAATATCCACCTCGTGGAAAATACATAACGTCTTCCACCACACGCTTCTATTCAAGAAAGAAGGGAAATCTCTCCCCCACCAGAAACTCAAGACCGACCCTCCTCCCATCCAAGTAGAACGCTCTGAAGAATATGAAGTTGAATATGTTCATGGAGACTGTACCCATTATAAAACTCTCCAGTACTACGTCAAGTGGAAGGGATATCCACCAAAGGAAAGTACCTGGGAACCATTAAGCAACCTACCCAACTCCCAACAAGCAATCCAACAATACCTTAGGAAGAAGGCCAGGAAGGCAGGGACCCCCGGGAAGGAAGGGGATGATGTCATGAATGACATTTCAATACTTGTATTGAAAACCCAAGAGTTGAACCCCAGTCCCCTGAAGGCAGATCAGACCCCCCAGGACGGTCCAGGACCTGCCAATCTGATAAGTCATAGACTCAAATTGTTGAATTACTCCACAGACTGCCGGTCTAATACTGAAGATTCCCTGAATGGTTGCCAGATTGCCACCAAACCGGCGCCACTGAAGACCCAGGCCTACGCAGGTGATGTGGTCTGCCTAAAGAAGGCTGGGGAAAGACCCATCACTAGCCCTGCCAACAAACACCAGCTGTTGCCAGTTTCCAGTCCAAAAAAGTATTGCAATTGGCCAGCTCAATTGACGTGGTGAACAACAACGGCAAAACAAAACATTACCACTTCTGTTCCCTAGAGCCAGTCCAGCCAAGACCTGCCAAACCGGTGCCACTGAGGGCCCAGATCTACGTGGAAGCTGTGGCTTGGACAAGATCCACTATTAGCCCTGCCAATAAGCACCCACTGCTGCTGGTCCCTAGTCCAGAAAGGGAATGCAATTAGGCCACTCAGGTGACATGGTGAACCAAACCGGCAAAATTAAGCATTCTTGTTTGCCAGAGTGTGCCTGACCAGGACCTGATGCCCTCCAGACCCCAAGCCAAGATCTATGCCCTACCAGCAACCGCCCATGGACCCAAAGCCTGCAAAAGGCAAAGAAGCAAATTCACATGGTATAAAAACACTGGTGGTGTGGTGATAACCACATTATCATTTTTGATAATAAAGTTTATAAACTTTTGGTTCAAACAAATTATACCCTATCTAGTTTTAGTGATATTCCATCTTAGTTCCAGCCAAGTAGACAGCCAGGCCGCTGCCCCCTCCAGAGACCAAACTGCCGAACTGCCCCAGGCATTATACCGTCCCCCAGGAGCCCCCTTTGGACCTGTGCACTTTACTGAATACCCGCTCAACCTGGCCTATTCAAAATACAACTTGGAAACAATCCTCATTGCTGACCTGTTGGCAAGGACTAGAAGTACCAAATACATAGGATGTAGCAGAAAAAAGATTGAGATACTGCCCTTATTGTTCAAGGACAAGTACAACTATCTACCAGTGTACTTTGTTCCCATGACTCCACCATTAACCCTGAGACCAGACTGCCCACTGGAACCTACTGCCTCAGCTGAGACCACCTCTACCCAACTGTTTAGAGTACTCTACATTACTTTGACAGGATTGGTGGATTCCATGGTCCCCAACTCCAAACCCTGGCCCTTGCTCAGACAATCTGTATCCTAAATTATCAAATTAGCACCCATTCTATGGTGGGCCTTACCTGCCAGCTTAACCGCACCTCATCCCAAGCCGCCCAATGCCTCTACCTATGACTGGCTTCCTGACAGGTGGCCCAACATGCTATATGATATCTGAGAAGTATTAGAACAGTGTGAAGTCTGTGAGAAGTACGCCCAAACCAAGGCACCACCCAAATCAGTAGTACCAGTGTCAATCACACAACTGTTCAAGGTGTGGTCACTGGATATTGTGGGACCAATGCCTGGCAAGAACAAAGGCAAAAAGTACATCATAACAGCTATCAAATATGCCACCAGGTAGCCTGTGGCGCAAGCTACAAACAAACATAAAGGCAATGATATAAGACAATTTATTTTCTAAGAGATCATAGCTAAGTTTGTGAAACCTGAACTCCTAATCACAAACGGAGGAACTGAACTTAAAGCCATTTTCATCAACATCTACCTTGCTAAAAACAGAAAAAAACACATCATAACCAGCCTCTATCACCCAAAAACAAACATGAGAGTTGAAAGACTAAATGGTTCTCTTGTAGAGGCCCTCAGCAATTTATCTGCCAACATTATGAAAGCCTGGGTTGACATATTGCCAACTGCACTTATGGTGTGCAGAACACAAATTAATTGAAATACAGGCAAAAGCCCGTACAAGCTTGTCTATAGCCATAAGCCCGCCCTTGTTAGTACTACCACAGGACCACAGTTACCTATACCTAAAAAGGGTGCCAGACAACAGTGACCCCAATGTACAATGTGCCAGAAAAGACCAAGAAGATATGGAGCAGAAAAGGATTAAAAGAGAGACATTCCCATTGCAACAAGAACAATTCCAGGTTGGGGACAAGATCTGGGTTGTCAATCATGACCAGCATAAGTTGGACCCAGGGTTACACGGACCAGGCATTGTCATGGAAGTTGAACCTAACAACACTTACCTTTTCAAAGCAATTGGCGCAAAAACCAAGTTAAAACGTATGCACCATGATCAACTCCGCCTATATAAATCAAGAACAGCCCAATGTAACTCCAGACTCCCTGTCCCCAGCGCCAAACTGGATCAGTACCAAGCATGTATCCCTGACACTCTCAACAAGATTCCTAAGGCTCCACCTTCCAGCACCCCAGGGGGAGATGTTGCAACATATTTGATTACTCCCTCTTGGGGATTTAACGCCCCAAGTAGTTCACCAAGTGGCCCACCGCACAACTCACCAACTAGTCATTAACTTGGTGGCACGCCTATCATTTGCCCATCTATTACAGGGATCAAACAATCCAGATCCTAAAAGGAACACAATTTGAATAAACCTTGTGACTTAAGAGGACATTACTCAGATAAGCTCCATGACCTCCATGATGTACATGCACAGCATGTGGCTTTCCATAATACTATATATTATACTATATTAATATCCAATAAAGTATCATTCTCTTCTTAATTTCCCCTTTATCTTGTTTATTATACTTTATAAGAAGCATATACTCAACAGTATTGTAACTGTGCTGTTTTAGTAAAGTTACAAGGGGAAAAATATTTAGTACTAGATAATATTCTTTATTGAGAGATATGTATTATATAGTCACTGTGAACTGTGTATAGTAGAAACATGATAACGTTGATCACACAGTGGGATGATGAAGGGGGTGGCTTGATCCTTGTAATGAGTCAAGCGCCAAAACAAGTTACCCACTGGAGGGGATCAGCTTCTGTTCATGTTGATGTATTTGGAAATTTGAGTTGACTTCCTAACCTGGCTCCAGGTGGCTGGATATTTGGATTGTAGGTCACAAACCTGCTTACTTGGAACCTTGCTGGCAGGTTGAGCCTGCTGTTTTGACAACAGTATCATGGGATGCCACATACTGTCCATGTACGTCATGGTAGTCATGAGGCTTATCCAAGTAATGTTCCTATTAAGTCACAAGGCTTGTCCAAGTAGTGTTCTGCTTAGGATCTGGAATGTTTGATTCCCAGGATAAATGGCTGAATCATAGCAGTGCCACTGGCTTAATGATTAGTTGGGGAATCATTTGGCAAGTTACTTGGGGAATTAATTTCCCAAGAGGGAGTAATCAAAAGTGGTGCGACAATATGAACTATGGCTCACCCAGAAAAAATAAAGCCATCTGTAACCAGCTTTTTAAATCTAACCTTTGAACCCCCCTACCTAGGGGGATCCAAAATCCAGAAACACCCCATATGAGATGTGTGGGTTGCAGTAAATACTGTAATTGGGGTATTTTCCTTCCACCCTAGCCCTACTCCTGATCATCAGCTGCTGTAACGCCCTGCCCTTTCAACTGTCAGGGTTTAGATGTCATGATACATATCTTCATGACAAAAGGTTTCAAATATATCACCTCTGTATATGTATTATGTGTGGATCTTCTTGGTTTAAACAGTTTCTCTAAAGGTCATGGTTAAGCAAAACTTCAATTTTCAAGCATGGAGGGCAAGTTTAACAGATAAGGTCAGGACAATCCCTAGGTTGCCTGTAAGAGTTAAATGGTAGGCTGTACAATGCAAGGAAAATGATATGGATAAAGTAAAAAACCGTTGGTTGCTTCAACAGCACTAAATCCAATTGGGGGAGGGGGTTACTAATTTTTTGCCTTCACAGATGTTAAAAATTGCGGATAGAAGAACAAAAGTTAGGAATATTAGCTAAGTAGGTGGATTTCATGGCAAAGCCAACAGGAAAGAGTGATATAAAGCAGGCCACAGTGCATTCAAGGGGTCTGCTTCAAACTGAAAGATAGCATCTGACAAGCTGTCAACTGCAGGGGCCAGGAGGCCAGGATACTCTAGCATATGATTTTTGTAAAACTTGTTTTATTCTTCAGGGAAATATAGCTATCTAGAAACAAGTTTCTAGAGGAGAATTTGAAAGGTTTTAAGGGAGTTCAGGATGTGGATGAGGGAATTCTGTGGTATCTGATTAGATAGCAAGAATATTATCAGTAGTTTTGGGTCCTACTGTTGAATTTGACTCAGTGGCATCATAATTTGAAAAAGCCTGGCAACCAGCGGGCCAAGCGCTACCATCCCCACCTAGTAAATAATGTGTGATTTTCTTTTCATAATTAATTGGAGAAAAATAGGGTACATCCAAACTTTTCAGGGCTATTTGGGAAATCATAGCTTTGATCCTTTTTTGTCAATGACTGTGTTTAAATCATCCATTTCTCTCAAGGGCTTGGCAGTAGCTCTTTGCTGGTTTCTGGTTCTATAAGGGTGCACTATTCCTTTCATTTGATTTTGTACTGTAACAATAGAAGGCATTAGTCTCATTATTTCTCACTAGGGTAATGGAATCAAGGCAGTTAAAGGCATCTTTAGCCTTTTTCCTTCCTTTTGTATTGAAAATATCATGCAAATCAGAGCACTTTTGAAGGTGGTAGCAGAGTGCTTACTAGAAATGTAAATATCATCTCTGAGAGGAGCTTTGGAAGACTTGAATGAAGGAGTTTTCCTGAGTTTGTTCAAAATCAACAACAAAGTAGGTTTAATATGAAAAGATCTCAGGCTGCTTCTAGAAGGTGATGGAGTCTTCTTCCTGGGAGGAAGTCTTCTTCTTGCGCCCTCTGATTTTCTTGGGCTCTTCTTCCAAGGTGAGGATGATTTCATCTAGTTTGGGTTTTAGAATTGTGAGAGTACAGACATAGATTTCCTGCTTCTTATTGGGAAGAAAATAAAAACATCAGGGGAAGAGCATTATTACCAACCTGCTGTAAATATTCTAAAGCTGGCTTAAGAGCTTTGGGAAGGTGGAAAAGTTCCATCTGTAAGCCAGGTCTTTCACTAAAGGAGATTGCAAAAATCTTGGGCAGGGGCAAAACACATTATTTTCTCCTTGGAATTATCTAAATCATCATAAAGAAGGAATTTCTCCTCATGGCAGGATAGCTTCTTTTCTTCAGTTAAGATTAACTGGTCAATAAATTTTGCACTGACGCCTTCAGTGCTCAGAGCATACCTCTGATCAGTGGGGTATCTCTGTAATTTAAAGGTGTCATCAAAAGAGGCAAGCTGGGAGTTGTTAAGATGGAGGAGGGCATCATTGACTACCTCAGTGGAGGGTTTTCCCCCCTGTGGTGGGAATAACCTGACAAAGAAACCAGCAGATAAGTTGGTACAGAGAATCAAAAGGCTCACTGCAGTTGTGGCCAACAGTTAATGCCTTAATTCTGATGCACCCATAGGTAGTGAGCCTTGCTGGGTGGCCAAGGGTATCAAATTTAAGAGTTATGCTAGTGTATTACCTTCATTTTGTCATTACAGTTGAAGCTATAACTCTTATAAACAAAACCAGCATATCCATTCTTGAAAATTATGGGATAACTTTCAGTGAAAGTGGCAGACACAACAAAGGCCCCATTACAGTTGCGAATGTTGTGAACAGTGTTCATATATCATAGCCCAATTTGGTCATCTGCAGGAGCACCCAGCTCAGGTTGGTGCTCCTATTCCTCTTCAGGCTCTAAGGTGGGGTCATAGTGGTGGTTAGAATCAAACATCTTTTCTTAAGGATCCGATGTGAAGTAAGAAAAAGGAGAGTGGGGAGGGGTAGGGCTGGTTTTCTCAGGCTCATTTGAGAGTGTGGGTGTCTTGGCAGGGGCTTTAGACTTAAAATGCTGATTTTTCAGGGTAGCCTTGGCCTTTTTTAGTCTTAGATGAATTGGTCTTGCCCTTGGAGGCCTTAGCGTAGCTTTGGAGTTGGACTTGGGAAACATCTAAGGGATAATAGTATCTAAATATAGCTAATTAGGGATCAAATTTTTAATGAGAAATATGTGAATGTTCAACATAAAAGTATAAAATATTTTACATCAAATTGTAGAGAGAAATTGAAAATACATAATATAAAATTTTCAGAGTTTTGTATTATTTGGAAATAATTTTTCTTGTTGCGCACATATGCATAACTTTGAGTTTTCAAAACTTGCAGTTAAATTGGCATATTTAAGATGCTGTAGCTCAAAAACATAAGGAATTTACAAATTTTTATTTTAAATAAGAAATCCACAGTAGAGCTACCACAACTAAGCCAAAGAGTAAAGCTTGAATATCTCAAAAGCTAGCCTATAAAACTGGAGCTAAAAATTATTCAGTTGTTTAGAGGAGATCCAAAACTACATATACACAAAGTTTTATAAGTTTTCTTAATTTTTTTATTCAAGTGGTTTTTAATGTCAAATTGCACTTTCAAAAAGTAGAAAGCAAGAATTGAGATTGGGGGATTGATATAGCATAGTGTGACGCCATATGTAATTTCCCTTTATTTTCCCCTATCTGTTAAGCACATTAAATCAATTGGGTGATATGAACCCCAGTGGAATTCAAAGTGACATAAATCAAAATGGCTTAATCACCACCTCTCATATTAAAATCACTAAAAAAATATTTTATTAAGGAAACCCTAACTACCTTATCCATGTATAGATAAGTTATAAATTACATATAGCAAAAAAAATTTCCCAGCAATTATAATCAATAGTAAGACTACCTTAGTGGGGTTGTTTTAGGTTGTTCCTATTATAAGTGTCTTGGATTAATACTATAGCAGCATCTTATGACATTATACAAAAGGCTTTGGCTGGTGCTGCTATAAGATAATTTTAGTATGTGATAAATGGTATAAGTCAAGATGTTGTAGATTTGAGATGGTGTAAACACACCTCATACTAAGGGGTTTCATATGTAAATAAGGTTAATTAAATAAGTTTCAATTAATTTGACTCAAAACAATAAAATTGAGATATTGTATTTTTGAGATGCCTAATATTTTCATGGCCCGCAATGACATGGTAACTTTGAAAAGTCACGTTTTAAAAACTTGGATTAATAAAGCTACCTCTTGCCATCAGAAAGCCACTTTGATGATCTCTCTAGGTACTCTAGATCAAAAGTTATGGTGATTTGAAGAGCTGAGTTCAAAAGCCCTGTCAACATGTCCCAAAATGGTTGCAAGATTGGATTTCAAATCAAGGTAATCAACAATTAGTGAGCAGGCAAATTCAATCATATCTCAGCTTCCAGTGATCAGTTTTGGATGTTCTCACGCTCAAATGAAAGCTCCACTTTGGACCCAAAGGCTAGATATGTTGGTTTCTGGTTTCAGAGTGGGTTCTTTGATTAGGGGGAAATTATAAATTATTTTTTGATATTCTGGATATTTGAGGGGAACAAGTACATATACTTGTTATTGCTTGTTAGGGAATATACCATATACATATGGCAGGTAGGGGTGGGTTTGGGTATTTAGGAGGAACCGCCAATTTGCATTTGCAGTTTAAAAGGTGTGAACCCAATGACTTCATAACACCAGATGAGGAGAATCCTGCTGAGATATTTTTAGATGACCAACAGAGGAAAAGCGCAAAGTTTGAATCTGGCCAAAGGAATATGGTTAGTGTTAGTCAGCTGATGTCTCAAAATTTTAGCATGACCCCCAGATAGAGAGACAAGGACCTTCAGGAATAATCTGGAAGAATATCAAATACCAATGCAATTGCTATAAAAAGAATCTAATTTTCTTTTTCCCCATTGTGATCATTCTTGATCTGAATAATAAATAAAGGTTTCTCTTAGACTATAGTTTAAATGGATCAGAGTTGGGAGTCCTTGGGCCCTGACAAATATAAAAAAAGTGATTTTCAACTATTTTTTACTTTTTGTGACTCAAAAGTCCTAACACAAGAAACACTATCTTGAAATAAATTTGAGGTGGCCTAAATTGAGATGGCGTTTTTGAGATGGTATGCCCTACCGTAAAGACAGCATGATAGAATAAGCCTCTGTGCACTGGGATGCCTTTTTAGAATTATAGGCTTCACTCTGATTGTTTTTTCATACCTGCATACCCCATTGAACTCTCTCATGATGGTTGCTCAAGTGAACCCAAGGCGTTCAGCAATTGCTCAAAAGGCCATCCCCTTATGTTAAGGCCATAATTTCCTGAGCAATATGACTGGTTACAATTTTCTGGCTTCTTTAGATATTGTACTTGAGCCTTTTTTATGAGATTTGGCAGATGATTATTGATTGGATCTATCTGGTGAAATGGGAGTATTGTTGGCTGAAGATAGATTGATTACTATGTCTTCATATACATGGGCAGGGTGGTTTCCCTGGTCAACAATGGTCTCTGTGTGGTGTCCAAACATCAAATTGCCAGTTTTGATGGTGGGAATACACATATCTTCATCCTCTTGATTGTAGTTGAAGCACTGGGTATATATAGAAGCTGCATCACCCCCTGCTCTTGGCTACTGACTGCCTTAAGCGCCTGGTATAGAGGGTTGATAGTTGAAAATTCACAATGACTTGCAAAACCCATTTTTAAAACGCAATAAAATGTTAATAAAAAGGGAGATATATTAATGCTTGTATGCTGATATGGACTGAACTTTATTATAAAACTACTACCCAAGGTTTGAATGATCTAATCGGGGAGATAGATTTTAAAGTTTGATACCCTGATTTCTAAATAAAGCCTACTGGGTCATCTGTTGTTATTTATCTGTCCTTTTTGGAGTTTACTTTTAATCAAAATAAAGTGAGAATTCAAAGTTGTTTTTTATTCTGTTTGCTGTGTGTGCAACTTTTTTGCAATTTCTATTTGATGATTATGTGCTCTTACTATAACTTTTCTGTATGGATAATGTATCCTTGACTCTTTAGAGCATCTATTGGGTGAAATTTCCTGCTTGCTGTAGCTGCTAGTATAAATGTACTAAGGTATGGGTACATGCTTAACCTTGGGAATCTTTAGTGAATAGATACCTTCTTTTATTCCGAAAAATGGAACACTTATAAAGATGGTTTAGCTTTACAATTTTAAAAGAAGAAGGGAAATGACTCTTGCCAAGTAAGATGCCAATGGAGCTACTGGAAGGTTATGTTTGAACCAAGATACTTACATGTCTATTTAATCCCTTTGGGAATGATGCCGTTTAGGAGCCATTAGTAGCTGGCAGTTTGGATAGACAAGCGTTGATTCCATGCTGGCTGGTGTCACTTCCCAAGCATACCCTTTTGGAACCCAATATGACTGCATTTCACGTGACAAGAAGTTTACTAAGCCAATACGTTAAGCTCAAGAGTCAAACCTCCTTAAATATGTTTCTACATAACTGCTCTCTAGATGTCAGCAATCTTAAAGGATGGATAGAAAACGAATCAAAGTTCTTTCTCCCGGGGATGCGGAGACGATCTTTTGCATGGGCCGCATCCCGGCCCTGCACCAGATAGTTGCGGAGTTGCTTGAAAACGGTAAAGCCTTCTTTTGAGGAGTTAATGTATGTTTAGGCTATGACGCCAACCCTCGCCAAATCAAGGTCATTGTTACCTCCCTGCCCCAGTTGAAAGTCGAAGTCTTTGACGACGGGTGTGGCATTCCCATGTATGATTTCCCCTTGGTTGGAACGCTGCACGGTAACCATCCAAGAGATATGTTAAACAGCAAGCCACTTCCAAAGAATTGTCTGAAAACCGGTGTTTGCAAGTACGCCCTCTCTATTCTCAGGAGCAAGAGTACTACATGGGAAGCAAAGGCGAAGGTATCCTATTTATCACAATCTGTTGATAAAAAGCGTTGCACTGCTTATCCACGCTGGGAAAGCTGTCCATCACAAGTAGACACGAGCCTTTTTCAGCCGCCCTGACGGCATGTTTGACGGTATAAAGTGTATTGGAAACTCATCTCCCTTAGAATGGCAGACAGGTGTCGCTGGCTCCAGAAACAAGAGCAGGCTTCCTCGGAAGAGGGACGCGAGTTCTGATGACAGACATATTTTGCAAGGTTTAGACGTAAAGAAAGCGCTTACGCATACCTGTCAGCTTCCTATTAGACGCCGTATTCTAGAGCTGTCTGTCAACAAGGAGCTCAGCATCATCAGAAGTGAATTACGAAAATATTGTCTCGGATTCCCTGGGGTAGCTATCACAATGTTTGTCGGGTCTAGTGCCACAGCAACGTTTAGCTACAGAAGAGTAATGTTGCTGCTACTCACTAACCCAAAGTCCTTGGATCTAAAAGGAAGCTTCCAGCAATGCTTCCCAGAAGAATATTCAGAGGTAATTGATGTTTGAGCTTGCTTTTATATTATAGGATATGTCCTTGATACAGAAGAGACGCATGAACCTAAAAGTTGACCTTTTGATCTCACATCATCCCTCTTTACACAAGGTTAGATATATACTTACAACTAACTCTATAGACTCCCCAGTTTATATGTAAGAATATGTGATACTTGATAACCCCAGTCTTAAACAAGCGAGCAGATACAGCCAACAGAATACAAGCAGTTATCAAGACAGTGCTGGGGGTGGATATGGCCAAGAGCTTGCCTTTTGTTCTTGATATAAAAGTGGGTGAGAAAGCAAGCTTTGGTGATTTGGAATACGAGGTAAGTCTAAGTTAACCCCAACTCATGTCACTACAGGCGCAGGCTGAGCTACTAGATATGGTATCAAGTGCTGTCGTTGACTTTGCTGACTCGAGCAAGCTTTCCAGGCCTCGCATTAAGCAGACGACCATTCAACGACCCAAGCATCTGTGCAAACATTTGCAAGCAGCAACTCAGGGACACACAACGTCGCTACATCTCGAAAAATCCCAGTTGAGTTGTCTTGAAGTTATTGGACAGGTGGACAAGAAGTATATTCTGTGCCTGATTTCAGAGCCTTTGTGCTCTTCAAAAAGAATCATTGCCTTTGACCAGCACGCAGTCCATGAGAGAGTGAGGCTCGAATGGCTACAAAGACAAATCTCTTCTGATAAAGTTTCAAGTGTTTCTGTAATGCCGCCGCTGGCATTTTCCATCTCCTCGTCACTGTGTAGCCGTAAAGACCTTATCTCGCTAGAAAGCTTGAAGCAACTTGGGTTTGTTATAGTAGCTTCGGTTTCTGATAAGCTTGTTGAGTTTCGGGTTGATGCTGTCCCAAGAGCTCTCAACAAACTCGTCATTTCAAAAAATTCTGTAGTAGGATCTCCAACTTATAGCCTTTCACAAATCCTTCAGAGATGCATCCTGGATTTAGCAGCAATCGCGGAACAAGAACCCTCTTACAATATGCGCCTTAAGCCCATCAACGATCTTTTGGCTACTATTGCATGTCGAGGTAACCCACGGTGCACTCATGCACCACTAAAAGCATCTTCAAGGAGCCATCAAGTTCAATGACTATTTGACGGAAGAACAATGTAAGACTTTGCTAAAAGACCTCTCGTTTTGTGATTTCCCATTTCAGTGTGCCCATGGAAGGTTATTTTTTACATTTCCAAATTCTAATATCCTTCAGGCCAACCTGTATTCCACTAGCTGAAATCCATCCCTGATTAAATCGACACTCTATTGATACTGCACTTTTTTATCAAGTCTAAATCTTTATTCATATTTCCAACTTTGTAGCTGATTCGTATATGTATACTAAAATGGTATGATCCACCTAATAAGGCCATGTATATCAACTCAAGAAGAACCTATTTTTCTTGGCTCAAACTAAATTAACTGTAAAAAATAATGGTGGTTATTAAAACAGATTCAGGTTTATTTTTTAGTGTATAGATGCAAATTTACTCTAGATGCCAATTATTAATTTAAAAAATAAAAGCTGAGTAATAGAAAATATCATAAATTTTTTTTAATAGTAAAATGGGTTGTCAAATAATAATTTGAATATGAAAAGATTGAGGATATTGACATGAACCACCCATATGTATTGCATTAGAAAGCCTATACTTCTAAGTAATTTTTTAACTTTAACTATCAAAGCTTTTAGTTTAAATAAATAAGCAAACTACTGTTATAACAAGTTATGCTTACAGCATAGAAGGCAACTGTGGTGAAATTGACTGCCACATATGTGAATCTAATAGTATTTTTGGCTTAACCAATTTTAAGCTAATTTTTACTGGTAATTCAGGGGTTCAAAACTGACATCCGAGATTCAAAACACTGGAATTCAACTCTGTTTAATAAATCCGTTAGTTAAAAGACCAATTTAAGGAGTAATTTATAAGTAAATTTACTAATGAAAATTAAAATCACTTGTGTTCGATACTCTAAAATAAAAAAGTGGCCAGTTCAACACTTTTTAAGCCAAATCCTAATTTTATTAATAAAACACATATGCGCTTATATAAAATTTATTATTTACTATTATATTTTTATTATCAGTGTCTATAGTCGTTGATTAAGTACCCAACCACCACTATAATGGATTTAGTGGTCTACATATTAATCAACTACCCCACTTGTTTTACATTATGTCTATTCCAGGTTTGTAGATCAAGTGGTGCCACATAAATTAAGCCCAATTTATTAATAGATTTCATGTGTAATTTATAAAAAATGGAAACTTGACTCCCCCTGTTTGACACTATCCACTTGCCATATGATTGGTTCCGGATTTAACTAATCAAAGGCTTGGAATTAAGGCTAAATTAATAAGTGACACACTTGAGCGCCACTTGACACCCATCCACTTGACACTTTAACTGGGGGACTAGTACAGAGAGCTTCTTAACGTTTTGACTAACACTATGGTAAATAAAACACTCCCAGCTCCTTCATGCACACTATGATCACTAATAAACATATTCCCACTCATTTACTTTTTAAATTTATGTTTTATTTTTTTATTTTTGGGCATATGAAACTGCTTTGCTTTTGGGTTAACTTTTGAACCTGTTTTAAATTTAAGCAAGTTTTATATGTAAAAAACAGTAAATTTTGATGTTTCTGCTTGACTCTGGCATACTCGACAGTGAGAATTCAGCTTTTTCCAGCTGATTGATAGTGCTGAACTTGACACTTTACTATGTTTTGAATTTTTAACTCCCAATAAAAAATTCTACATAATAATTTTTTTGCAATTATAATATACTACTCTTCCTGCTATTCCCCATATAACTTTTATATACTTTTTTTGATTTTTAATTATACTTTTACATTGATTTAGCACTAAAATGTTATGCTGAACCTAACATCTTAGATACTTCATCATAAAATCACTTATTTTCTATGTTTTAACCTTTATATCTATACTTTGTGTTTCTATTTTGCTTTCATTTACTTTGTTATGTTTTTTTTCTTGATAAAAAAAACTTTATTTGCATAATTTTTACTTAAACTTTGCTTTGCTTTACCTCTTTGTGTTTTTATATCTTTCATATTGTTTCATTTACAAAACTAAACTTTTCTTTAGTCAATATCATCCAAATCTAACAAGCCTACCAAGCGCCAAGCCTCAAAGGGCTCTAAAGAACCTGCCATCACCCCCAAGCGTGTCAAGAAGCCTGCACAGGCAAAGTCTCCTACTCCCTCTCCTCCCACCTCTTCTTCCTCCCCCCTCCCACCTCTCTTTCCCTTTGCCTTCACCTTTTCCCTCGCCACTCATCACCTAATAAATCCTACAATGATCTCACTGATCACTCATTTTACAAGTCAGAGGCCAACTCTGAGCCCACTAAGGAGCGTCATACCAAGAAGGCAAAGGCTGCCAAGGAGCCCACCTCTTCTTCTGGTAAGAAAAAGGAGGCATCTAAGCAGGCCTCAAAGAACCCTTCCCCTTCTCCTGATGGCTCTTCCCCCCTCCCTCATCTGACCCCCAGGATGAGCCTGAGGAATACTCCAGGAGTTTAAAGCTTCTGGCCACATGGCTTGGGATCCACTGGCCATCCATAACATCTGTAATATGGATGGGGAGTTCAAAGTTTCCAAGCGCTTCCCCTGCTAATTTCCCATCATGTCTGTGAAGAGCAGCCCTGGATATTTCACTGATAATTACATTCTCAATTGTAATAATCAAAAGTGCCAAACCAAGAGCAAGCACTTTTTCTGTGAAGATAAGACTTGTGGGGCCCGCCTGAACACCAAAGTCTGGGAACATGTCACATCCAAGAAGGGGGAGCACACCTGTGAGCCCCCTAATCACTTAATCACAAGGATGCTTAAATGGTACCTTGTTCAGGTCATCCCCACCTCCACCAAAATCTGCACTTCTAATTTGGCCATCAAGGACCTTCAACACCTGAAGCCCACCAATCTCAAGTTGGTGCCTACACATGGGTTGCAACCAATTTTCTATACTTGCCTGCCAATGTATCTTACAATACACCGTGAGCGCTTGATGAGTCACCCCTTGATGTGTCTAACAACATGAACCAATCTGATGGCAAGTTGAACTGTGGGTACTTTCTCCTAGTTAGGAGCACTACCAATTTGACCTTCTAATCCCTGCACAAGTTATTACTTGGCTTTGAACCTTGCATGGAACATGCCCCCCTTGTGGCCCAGTGGCTTTCCCCATATAGTATATTAATCACAGTATTCTATAATAAACAACATCCTATTCATTCTCATCTTTTCTATTGGACTGTTGTATTCCTCAATCAAATACTGAATCCTCATTGGTTCAGTTGCAACACAGGAGCAACTGGTTAAGTTTATAAGCAATAAAAGAATTGCTTCCAATCCCCCTCCCCCCAAGGCCTAAGACGTCCTCTCAGAGCTCACACTCACCCATGAACTTAAGCAGCTCCCAAGTGGGGAGCGCTTCCTGGTTTACGATGACAGCCCAGGGTTCAAGGACCACATAATCTGCTGCTCAACTCAGCAGAACCTGATGGAGTTGAAAAGGGTTTCAACCTGGCTAGTTGACGGCATCTTTGCCACTTTCCCTGGGATGTTCTACTAGCTCTTGATGGTCCATGCCCAGATAGACATCCAGGTGATTCCACTTGTGTTCTTCCTTCTTCCTGGGGCCACTGAGACCATCTACACCTGCACTTTCTCTATCCTCTGCTGAGATCTTTCCCTCTTTCCCCCTGATGACAATGCCAATAAGACCCCTCCTCACACTTGCACCAACCCTCCTGACACTGACAAAGACCAGGTCACCCTGGACTTGGAGGAAAAGGTAAGGCTGAGAGCTCTGGGGCCTCATATATGCATAATGAACTTTGAGCCTGCTCAGTTCAATGCATTTGAACAGCTGTTTGGCAGGAAGATGCAGGGTTACCACTTCCACTTCCGCCAAGCAGTTACTTGCAATGTGCAGGCCCATGCCAAGCTTAGTAGGATGAGCTGGAGGGATACCTTGGACACCTGCTAATTTTTGCTGGCATAATTTAGTGCCTTGGCTTTTTTAAAGCCAGAGCACACTTTTCAGGGGTTGGATGTTCTCTCAAAGGATCCCTATATAGCAAATCATCCAGATTTCACACTTTCCTTGAGTAATTTGAGCCCCAGTGGATTGCAAAGGTTGTCAAACAGAGGCAAGGTAAGGCCCACGCCAAGGCCAGTTGGAATGTTTACCGGGCGGCTGTCAACAGGGAGCTAAAGACTACTTTGGCTCTAAAGACTTATCACAAACACCTCTAGTTCAACTTTTGACAAAGCCCAAAGTTTAACAAGTTCTTTTCCCTCCTACATCATGAGCAAGAAAAAACCATCTCCAAGCTCAGAGATCTTGCCAACTGTGTCCCCCCACCAAGCCCACCACCAAATCTTTGCTCTTCACCAAGGCCATCCAGGGTGCAGCCAAGCACAACTAAAAGGCCTATGAGATCAAGAAAAGGCTTGATATTATTGTCACTGCCCTCCTGGAAGGGGCTAAAATGAAGAAGGGGAAGAAGGGTGAAGAATAAACTTGCTTGCTTATATGATTTTTACTTTTAACTTTTTAGCTTTAATTTTTAATTTTCAGTTTTGATAATTTAGTTTTTAGCTTTACTTTTTATATTTTTGATTTAATTAGATATTACTAATTATTTTATATATACATGATAAGTTTTATATGAATAGTTATAGTTGGAAGTGAGTTAAATATCTTAATTTTTGTTAATTTACTAGTAAAACATAAGATATTCACAGTTGTGCTTATATGAACTATATCAAATAAATATTAATATTTCTTTATGTTTTGCATAACTTATATTATTGTGTTTATGGGTATTTTTGTCTTATTAGAATTTTAATTTTTATGGTGTCAGAAAATTGCAGACCATGGTGTTTTATCATCTGCCAGATGATATCCTAAGTTTTCTAACATTAGGAAAGTACAGAGAACCTATGACTTTGGTGTAACCTTTGGCCCAGAATATTTTGTTGTCATCAGAAGTAGAAAGTCTGACAGGGCCCAAGGCCCAAAGGATTTGGGACGGTTCTTCCTACTTCTGGATATAGGTTCATAGTTTGTTGTCACTATATTTTACTATAAGGGCTAATACTTTATGGCAACAGTATGATCTTTTGCTCTCCACTTAATTAGAATCAAACTAGGGAAAGGATTCAAAATATCAACTCTTTATTAGACAGCTGATATTCAGGCTGGCCCAGCTGCCTGCGTTTATCCAAGTTAGCTCAGGCCCAACCTTGAGTGTGTGCGGTTTGTGACAGAAGCTTGCTTGACAACCTCCACAGCTCAGTATCTTTTCTGAAGCTGTGCAACTATCCCTCAATCTGAACGGAGTAGCTGTGAACCTGTACCACGTTCCAGGTGGCTAGATAGCCTGGCTGGCTACTTGTTGGTGGAGATGATTATTCCTCAATCAGAGCTACTCTAATACAATAGGCTCAAAGCCTTTTATCTTAGAGTGTTTGGCCTGACATCCCAGTCTATTTTGGGCTCTTCTAGAAGTGTTTCAGATGATGGCTCATATGATGGCCCTTGTTCTAGAATATAATTAAAGATTAGAACAGTAATTATTATGAGAAGCATATTTAAGGTGGTTGTTGAGGTGGACTAATTAACTGTGCAATATCTGCATGTTTCATTATTAATTAGGAATATGTATTTTGAAATTGCCAGGATATGATTTGATCATTTGAATTCCTTAATTCCATAAACTTGCAGCTGCATTAATTTGTTGAAACCATTACTAAGAGTAATTAACTGCTGGTCTGCGTTATTTTGTTGAATCTGTTAATTAGTCAACATCCAGAAATCCTGAAATATGGTAATAAAAAATATTTATATAATGAATGGTGTAAATTACATAGTAAAATGAGAAATAACTGCTTTTTCCTTATTCTTATTATTTAAAGTACAATTTTTATTGCATTTTTGAAATTTCTGGGTTTATTTTAGTATACCATAGTTGTATAGCTTAATTGTTTATATTAAAAGCTTTCAGTACATCAATATCTGTTAATTAAAAAGTGACAATTTCCAGTAGTTGATCAGGCAAAAAGTTGAATCTCACTTTACTTAATAGTTGAGCACCAGGGAGTCAATTTACCAAATTGCCTAGCAAAGGGGAGGAGAATACCTATTATCAAAGCTTTTAAAGGTTTGCTACTAGTAAGACTCCCCAGGAAGAGTGGGAAAGGTTGACTAGAGACCTTGAGATGACAGATAGAGGGAGGGAATTCATTGGGTTTGAGTTCACCAGACTTTTGGAAGATTTTTATCAGCCTCCAGAGAGTCTAGCTGCAGCTGAAATTCAAGTACATGGAGGGGATGCTTGCCTAGTAATAGGGAAATTATTGGAAGAATTTGCTGTGATGCAAGCCAAGTAAAAAACCCAACCTAGCCACATGCCCCAACTAGGGAATGTCAACTCCTTCCAGCTGGTCCTTGGCTTTGACCCAGGACACACGATGGGGACTAGTGAACAGGAACCCCACACTACTATTTCAGGCTTCATCAGTAAGCAAGAAAACTTGGAGCTTAGCAAGTCTAGTGCTGAAAAACTGTGGTGTTGGGCAATCTAAGAGTTTAGCTGGCTTCTGATTGGCAAAATTTAGAAAATAGATGCAAGAAACTTCTTGTTTATCAACTCTATTCCCAATGTTGTAACCAGGTTTCCCTCCTTGCCTTCTAACATATCTTACAATACACAGGGGGCGCTTGATGAGTTGCCCCAGGATGTATCTAATGGCATGGATCAATCTGATGGTGATGTCAAATTGTGAGCACTATCTCCTAATTAGGAGTTTTCCTATTTGACTTGCTGATCCCTGCGCAATTTATTCCACAGTCCAAACCTTATATCAAACCTGCCACTGTGTCACCCCCTGTGGACCTGTGGCTTCCCTATATGGTATATCAATTAAATATTCCTCAATAAACTACATCTTATTCTATTCATTCTTTTACTTTATATTGGACTGCTGTCTTCCTCAATTAAATACTGAACTCTCATTGATTCAGTTGTGACATCAATATCAGTCATCCTGGCCAAATTTATTATAGCCTTGAAACTGGGAGATGGTACTTGCTGGCTTTTATTGGGAGGGGGTATATTTAGATTTATATAAATACCTATTTTGATAAGCAGCTGCTTTTGTGTAGCTCTGGGCTTTAGGTGGTGAGCTCTTGGCTTTGAGCCTTACTGTCTTTGGAAAAAAATCCTTTACTTTGTGGACTGCTTATCAAATATACTGCAGACTTGAGCCCAAAAAATGCAGGCTGTTGGGCCACAGAGTATGGGGATCAGGGTTTGATAACTGTTTTTCCTTGCTTTATAATTAGAAGCAAAATGTCATTTGTGACAGATTTGGCTAAAGAAATATTTTTTACCTGAGAAATGTAAAGTTTGCTGTTTTAATAGTCTACCTAACCTTAGTGATTGGTGGTGGTTGTCTATGCCTTTGGGTATTAGTAAGATTACCTCTATTAATTACTTTGGAAGGATAAAGTGAGCCCTGGAATGATTACATCAAGGGTTATAAGCATCTCTAGACCAGCTGGGTGTACCCTGGTATAGTTATACCAAGAAGTATAGGCATTTTTAGACTAGATGTGGTGATAACACAGCTAGTTTTCTTCCCTGGGATGAATTTACTGAGGTAGCATTGAGATCCTGATATCCATTGGGATGGTAATACAATTGGGTAACTTCCCCTAAAAGGGGATGAAATTTTCTTTGTATATGTCTTATTGATAGCTTTAAGGAAGATATTTACTGCTACCATTCAAGCATAGACTGCCTAGAACTGTCATTTGGGTGCCTGTCTAGAGAAACAGCTGCTGAAATTAATGATTTGAAAGCTGTTTAAGAATTAAAGTTGGTTAATTTGAGCCCAAAAGCCCAGGGTAACCACTTGGGTGAATTAGGAGGAGTTTGTAATCAAGGAATGCCTACCTCTAGAAGACCTAGGTGGAGGACACTGATGGTGGCCAAGGAATATACTCAATAGATATTCTAGGCTCTAGGATATTAGTATATCTTTCAATAAATTACAGGGAAACAAGTAACTTATTAATTTACTATTATATATGCTCTTAATAGATTTTCAGATGTGCTAGGCTATTATTTAATGGTGAATAGATATTTGGGAAAATTTTGAAGACAAGTTGAAACATTTATATGAGGTATTTTGCTACAAGATAATGATATAAAATGCTTTGGTAAAAATCTTTCTTTGATTTTATTATGAGAGTAAAGGTTTGGGTAAAATTTTGAATAAAATCCAAGAACAACAATTTACATAGCAGTTTATTATGTAAATTGGTTGAGTTTTAAAGCAGGTAAATTTTAGGCTAAAACAGGGAAGCATTTAATGCTTTGGTGCACAAAGTGTTAATGCTTTAATTGGTTTAAGCGGTAGAAACTAAATTCCTATTTGGATTGCAGTGAAACTGTGAACAGTGCAGTTTTGGATGTTGCAATCATTAGTAAGTTTGAGGCTTTTTACTGATGAACATCATTGGTTAAAAGCCAAAAATTTAAAGTATGTTGAGAAAATTGAGACAATGTTTTAAGCTTTTGAGAAATTAAGTTTAAAGCATATTTTATTATAAGATAAAGTGAGCACCAATAGTTTAAGCTTTTGAAAAAAGCCATTACAAAGAGGAAAATATTAGGAGGAAGGCGCTATACATATGGGGTTGACTGGAAAGTTATGGGGTATTTTTTTAAGGTCTTTTGAAAGACTTTTAGAAATCTCTTGGTTGCAAGTATGAGCTTGGTTGGGCACTGGATCTTCATCTTAATGGCTACACATCTGGTTGTTTTATAGTAACCAGATGTCTTCTTGGGTGTTCAGATGTCCTATCTGAAGGAGTAGATGGTCAAAAAGACTCCAGAGCAGTGGCAAATCAGAATTTCCCTAAGACAATCTTCCTTCTGTTAATAAATACTATCTCAATCTATATTCTTCTTTTTTGTGAAAGAGAGCTTCCCTAGTTATATTGATTTTGGAGATGGTCAAGAGAATCAGAAGAGGCAGAAATTTAGTGTATTAACTCATAGAAAACTTATATTGATTAATTATTAAATCAGTGCAAATAACCTTGAGATTCAGGATATTGTTGTACAAAAGATTATCATATAAATAGTCTCCTAGGTAATGAAACTGCTTTGGTAGACCATACATTGCTGTGAAATATTTCCCCCTAGTTATCAATTATCAATAATGATTGGGGGCATAGTGAGTCTATTTTTGAGTTGTCAGATCATTCACTTTTGTTCTTTTCATATGACTAGTATACATGAAGGATGACATCCCAATCCAGTTGGTCCCTGGCTTTGAACCAGAACACATCTTGGTGTCCTCTAAGGAGCAGAAGCACCACAATCATTCCTACAAGATCAATACAAAAAATTAATAACAATTCAGAATCAATTATATCTTATTATGCAGTCATATGGGGTCCAGTAGGACACGCCATTTTAAAATGGCATATCAAAAAACGCTATTTCAAAATACGCCATCTCAAATTTCTGCTATCTTGATTTATTAGTAAAAACACCATTTCAATTTATGGCATTGCAACTAAGAAAAACCAGTTTTAAATTTTAGATTTTTTGGACACCAAGAATAACCCAAAAATTCTCAAAAAATAGAATTCAAAAAACATTTCTAGGCTTAAAAAAGCCTCAGAATTTCAAATCTGCAATAAAAATGGGGGCAATTAGAAGCAACAAGGTTGTGTAAAGCCCAAAAGTTGAAATATACCCAAAAACAACCATTTTCATCTATTATAACTATAAACTATACTTTAAAATAAACATAGAATTGTACCAAATACTAAAAAAGTCAAAGAATGATAAAATTAAAGGAAAGAAGAGAGAAGATAAAATTGTGTTTATTGGAAAAGGGCTCAAACATTACTAGAAAGAGCAACTGAGATAGCTTGGAGATGCTCAAGCTTTCTATCCTTGGGATAGTAGGCAAGGACCATCTTGCTGATTTCAGTATATTTCTTTACCTCCTTAGTCTGCTTGAGGGGTCACCCTTGGACTTTATGCCAGTCTTAAAGAGCCAGGCAGAGATGGCTTGTTGGGTTTTTAAATGCATCATTATTTTGTTGAATTTAGGCTTATGAACCCGGACTCTTGTTGCAAATTGGCTATGCCACCCTTCAAGGGAAGAGGTGGTCTTGATCAAACCATCATTTACCTGCTTATAGAAGTTCCACTAGATTGAGTCACTGCCTTTTCTGATGTGACATGCTCCATGAAAAATACTAACTCATTAAGTTTCAAAATACTCAATAAAGGGCGCAAAGGCTGCCTGGTTGGCAAGGATATAAGGATGGCAGAGGAGGGTGTTGTAAAAGGCATTGGTCTCCTTCTTTCTTACTAGGGCAAGGGAAGCAAAGTAATTGAATATGTCCTTAGCCTCTTTTGTGCCTTCTGCATCAATGAGCTTGGGTAGATCTGTGCATTTTTGGGGGAAACAGCAGAGTGCTTTCTGGAAGTGGAAGCAGCATCCCTGGGGGGAGCTCTTGAAGACTTTGATGAAGGCATTTGTCTGAGCCTGTTCAAAATCCACTACCTTGATATTTGTGGTATGGAAGGCTTTCTGGATGCTTCCTGGTTGGGATGGCTTCATCTTTCTGTGACTGGGCCTTTTTCTTGCGCCCTCTAGTTTCCTTTGGCTCCTCTTCAATGGTTGGGAGGATCTCATCCAACTTGGCCTTTAAAATTGTAAGAGCACGGACATAAGTTTCCTGCTTTTTGTTGGGAAGGAAGTAGAAGACCAGGGGAAGAAACAGATTTACAACCTTCCCATGGATTTTCCAAAGCTGGCTAAATAGCTTTGGGCAGGTGGAGAAAGTTCCATTTGCAAGCCAGGTCTTGCATTTCAACAGGTTGCGCAGATCCTGTGAGGTGACAAAGCAAATAATTTGCTCAGGGGCATGTTGGCTGTTATTGTGGAGAAGGAATTTCTCCTCATGACAAGATAGTTTTTGATCCTCTTTAAGGATCGATTTCTCAATTGATGAGGCACTGACGCCTTCAGTGCTAAGAGCATATCTCTTATCAGTGATATATCTCTGTAATTTGGAGGCGCCACCAACAATGGCAAGTTGGGTGTCATTTAAATTGAGGAGGGCATCATTGACAGCCTTGGTGACAGTTTAATCTTTAGTGGTTGGGATGACCTGGCAAAGAACCCAGCAGATCAGTTGGTACAAGGGATCAAAAGGCTTGGCACAGTCATGCCCAGTAGTCAAGGCCTTGAATTTAGTGAATCCGTATGTAGTGAGCCTAGCAGGGCACCCAATGTTATCACATTTATAGTGATGTTAGAGGATTGGTTTCTTTTAATTGTTACAGCTGAAGCTGTAGCCCTTGTAAACAAAACAGGCACTCCCTTTCTTAGTCATGATGGGGTAGCTGGCCTGGTATGTGGTGGGCACAGCAAAGGTGCCATTTCAATTGCAGATATTAAGGACGGTGTATAGATCCCAGAGCTCAATTTGCTCATCTGCAGGAGCACCGGGCTCAGGCTAAGGCTCCTGTTCCTCTTCAGGCTTTGAGGTGGGATCATAGTGGTGGTTGAAGTTGAACAACTTCTCTTGGGGGTCTGAAGGGGAGTAAACAAAAGGAGAGTGAGGAGGGGTAGGACTGTTTCCCTCTGGTTCAGGGGAAGGCGTGGATGTCTTGGGGAGAGCTTTACCCTTAGAAGGCTGCTTTTTAGGGGTAGTTTTGACCTTATTGGCCTTGGAAGGAGTGATATTAGATTTAGAGGCCTTAGTGGCCTTGGGCGCAGCTTTGGTGATAGGCTTGAGAGGCATCTAAAAGTGAATTAGTATCAAAATATGGTAAATTTGGGGGTTGTTTTTAAAGAGAAAAATGAGAATATTTTAAATATATAAGTAGTAATTCTTTTTACATAGAATTGTAAAGAAAGCTTTAAAATATATAATATAAAAGTTTCAATGGTTTTTATATGAATTTTTTTATTAGTAGCGCAAGTAGGCAAAGCTTTGAGTTTTAACTGAAAACTTGCAGTCAAAATGGCGTTTTCAAAGTGATGTAATTGAGGTGCTGTAGCTCAAAAACATAGTGTTTTTGAACATTTTTTATATTAAACTAACAAATTATCAGTGGAGCTACCTCAACTAGGCCAAAGAGTAAAACTTGAATATCTCAAAAACTAGCTTATACAACTGGGGTTAAAAAGTACCCAGTTGTTTAGAGGAGATTAAAAAATATATATCTGCAAAGTTTCAGTTAATTTCTTACATTCTTTATTAATATGGTTTTTTACGTGAAATGATACTTTTGAAAATTGGAAAGCAGGAATCACAGTGGAGGAATCAATAGAGTGTAGCCTGGCGTCATATGTAATTTCCCCTTATTTTCCCCTGTCTATTGTGAGAATCAAATCAATTGGATGATATGAAACTTGGTGGAATTTGAAGTGACGTAAATTGAAATAGTGTAATCACCCCCTTTCATATTAAAGTCACTATTAAAATATTTTATTAAGAGATCCCTTATCAATGTATCCATGTATAATAAAGTTATAAATTACATATAATAAAACTGGAGTTTTTTACCCAGCAATGATAATCACTAGAAGGACTATCATAGTGGTGTCTTTTTAGGTTGTTTGTAGTATAAGTGTCTTATATTAATACTATAGGAACATTTTCTGGCACTATACAACAGGCTTTATTTTAGTTTGGGTATAAGCTTATTTTAGTTAAAGATAAATAGTGTGATTTGAAATGTTGTAAAGTCAAGATGGCGTAAACATGCTCCACACTAAGTGATTTCATATGTAAATAAAGTTAGCAAAATAAGATTTAATTAATCTGACTCAAAGTGACAGAATTGAGATAGCTTAAATTTGAGATGCTGCATTATAAATATATATGTAAATTTTAACTATTTTATTGTTTATTTTAATTTTTTGTGATTAAAAATCACTAAAGCAAAAAACACCATCTTGGATTAAATTTGAGATGGCGTAAATCAAAGTGCTGTTTTCAAAATGGTGTGTCCTACCTGGGGTCCTGGGCCAATATTTGGCCGCTTTCTGTAGTGTCTTTAAAGTTAAAAAAATATAAATTTTGGGCCCAACTTAAATAAAATAACAAAAACTTTGGGCTTAATTCCTACTAGACATGTTGTCATATCTAAAATTGAAGACAATTTAAAAACAACCAGAAACTTAATAAACTTAAACTTAACATATATGGAAGAAACTAAAGGCCTAAGGAAAGTGGTTAAATTATTAATTAAGTTAACAAACCCAGAGAATAAATCAAACCTTAAAAAAATTTAGACATCATAAACCATGTTCTAGACTCCAATAATCAGAAGCTTCAACCTCTAAGAGATTTCACTACATCCTGTCAAACCAAATATTAAGCTTCTGATTATAGATCACTAAAAAAGACAACTTATACTCCCTAAATCATTGGGACAGAAAAAGATGGGCATACATTTCATCACAGTCTAAAAAAATATTCTGAACAATGTTTAAGCCAAAGATCTAATTGGGGATCCCCAACTAAATTTTTGTTTCATCTTTTGATATTAATAAACAACTATATCAGTGGTAGCCCTTGCTATCATTGAGCCTGAAATCTATATATTTTAGTTTTTTCATTTAAATCAATATCACCTACCAGGAAATAAGTAAGCTCATGTTTCTGGACTTCTTGTTCTCTCTGATGGGAGGTCCTGCACTATCATACTTGCAAATTTATCCCCAATTTGGCTCTTGATAGGACTGTATTACCAAGATAATAAAAAATTGCCCCAAAATCCCACCAAGCTTTTGAATTTCTTAGGAGATTTAGCCCATACTATTGACAAGAGATTTATATTAGCCTACCCCTCCCAAACATCCTCAGCATTACCCCATTTCCACTTACTAATTGTGGAGGAGAAATTAATAATTTTAGATTAGCTGCTGTCTTGGTGTAAGGGCCAGCCTTAAAAAGACCAGGTCAGGGTTTGAACCTTCATCCTGGTTGCCAAGCAAAAGTGCGGGCAGCTGCAAAAGCCTGCTGGGGGATTTAAACCCCCAGCCACCCACTAGGGTGGGTGTGGAGCATTTTGAACTGCCCTGGCCTATTTAGGCAGTTCAAAATGCCCCCAAGGCAGAATTTGTCCTGGGGCAGGTAATAAAACTGGTCTGGGGGACCTTACAGCTCCCAACAGCATTGGGGCACTCAGTCCCAATACAATAGTTTTAGAAGCTATGACAACAATCAAAAATACCTCATATTTAAACAAAATGATTTCAGATTTAAGAAAATTCCAACTATCAGGTTAAAATATAAACTCTGTTAACAGGGATTTTTGGCGTTAATGGGAAAAATGGGTCAACACAGCAAAGAAGTGCTCACGCGCAAAGCAAAACCATTCAAAATACAATCCAAAATACATTGATTCACAAACAAAATGATGTGAGTTGGCTTTTGGTGTACATATGTTTACTATGTGAGTTGATGAAAAAATACACCCAAGCACAGTGAATCAAAACTCAATCCAACAACAAAGCACAGTAGCAACTCACATGTAAACAAAACCATTCAAATGTTATGTGCAATGTAATTCAATCAAGAATGATGCCAAGGTATCTAGAATAAGGCATACAATCTGAAACACAAATTTTAAAAAAATTGTGTTGGGTGCTTAATTTGGCGTAAAATCTGAAAAAATGAGTGGAAATTATTTTGGGTATTCTAAAATGAGTGTTGTAAAACCAAAAACAACTAAATAAGAAATAAAAAAATCTATAATTGGGATATTTGGTGGGATAATTTCTATTTAAATAACCATATTCAGATGAAAGTAAAAATTAAAACCATGGAGTAACTTAATTGAAATTTATTTAATATTTTATTGAATTCTCAAAATGGAAGGAACACAACAACAGAGTATCAATGCACCCGTTGTGCGCTGCAGTTGTGGTTGCCTCCAAGGGTCAAAGAACAGAGTTAGTCCAACCAAAGTGCCTACTAAGGAAGAAGACAGGAGAAAGAGTTCAATAGTGACACTGCACTGACACAGACGGTTCAAGGAGCAGAAGCTGTTAGGGTGAGGAGCATCAACTCTTGGCTCCCCAAGCTGACCCAGAAGCCCACCAAGGTTACCACAACAAAAACGGTTAGAAACAAGGAGTTAGAACTTACTTCATATGTGTTTGATGTTGTGTACCAGCAAGAGTTGGTACTGTCAGCCATGCTGGAGAAAGTTAATCCTGTACTTGACACTAGCTACAAGCCTTACGTCAGTGATGGCAACCAAGAAGACAATGACAAGCCCAAGTTCTATAGAACTACAGAGGAAAAGCTGGTTCTAAAGAAGGTTGCAGCCTTCTACAACAAGGTGCTCATGCCTTGCAAGCCTGTCATTAATCAGGATCCTGACTTGTCTGAACCCTCAAAGCCCACCCAGAAGCACATTCCAGACATCAAGCACATAATCCTGCTCAGGCTTATGTGAGAATCTGGCAACTACAAGGCAGCCACAGCTCTAGTTGGGGTGGATCCCAAGTACGCCTCCAAGACCTTCAACAAATTCATCAATACTGATCATGTCCTTGCCATGGAGAAACCCCTGTGTGTGTCCACCATGCTAACCAAGGAGCACAAATGAGCAATCCACCAGTGGATAACCCAAGATTGCCATCTTAAACTGGAAAATATACAGGCCATGGTCAAATATACTTTTGAGGTTGAGGCCTTAATTTCCTTTTACTACCATCTGGTGAAGGGAATGTGCTTTTACTGGAAAAAGCTTGGGTTATCACCTTACAATCAAAATAGCCTAACCAATGTTGAGACCCAAAAAAATATGCTGAGTTGTACAATGCCCTCAAAGCCAAGACACAGTCAAATCCTATTACATTGACAAATCAACATTTGTCTTGTCTATACAGAATGCATATGGTTATGTCCCAAAAGACTCAAATGACGGGGTAGCTCAGGGTGCTGCATTCCACGCCACAGCATATTCAATGGTGGCTCTCCTTGGTCCAAAGGGGGTTAAGCTCTATCAAATGATACTAGGCTACCACAACAGCTGTATCTTTCTAGCATTCCTCTGATTGGTCCAGGAGCACCTGAGGAGCACAAGCCCGGGCTTCAGCAAAATGTAATTGTGCTGGGTAATGTTGGTCTCCACAAGGTGCCAGATATTCTTGAGGAATTCCCAATGATTGACACCAGCATTGCAGTGGGCCCCCATAATTTGCCACAGCAAATTTGCACTTCTCTTCCTCCCCGCCTATTTGCCCTTCCTAAATACCATTGAAGAAGTTTTTGGGTGGCTCAAGCAAGTTATAAAGTGTAGGACCCCAACTGGGACCAAGGACCTCTTTAATTTTCAGCAGGCTGGAATCCACACCCTCCCAGCTGTAACCCCAGCCAAATTCTATGGCCACGCTGATTTATTCATCCCCACGTGCCTTGCCAAACAGCCAATCAATTAAAGGCTTTGTGTTTTCAATTTTTATATTCTCTAATTTACTATTTAAGATTTATTAATAATTGTTTTATATTTAGAAGCTTCCAAGCCTGCAATCACATTCAGCTGGACCATCAATGAAGGTTTTTAATGTATGTTAAATTATTTTATTATGGTATCTGGGGCTTTCCCAAAACTTGATACTGGATTGAGCATATAGATTTATATTGCTCTTGTCAAATAAATATAAAAATGAAATTAAAAAAAAGTTAAATGTAAAGTGCACACGGTGGAAGTAAATTTTATTGAAGTAAACATATTTATGCTTTTATGAAGACCTCTTGTGGGATTTTTTTGCAAAACTTTTTTGCTAAAAAAAATTAATTATTTTAAAAGAAAAATTAAGAGTGTAGCTTAATTTGAAGAAAGAGATTTTTATTGAGTGCGCCTGTAGTGGGTTCTTTGGTATGTACCCACCTGGCAATGGAGGTGGTACACAACCTCCACTGCCACACCGTAGACAGAGGATACACCCTCATTGAAATACTCCCGCCTGTTGGTGAAAGGCAGTAGGGTCAGGTGGGAGTTCAGGAGCAGTTTTTCTGGTGGGGCTACAAACCCATAGATTCCTGCCAGGACCAGGGCGTTTTAGATCACATGGTCAACCAAGCCAAACCCAGGGAGACCTTCTTCCCATCCATGGAGAGCCTGGTTATGTCAATCCTGAGAAGGATCCTATCCAGGTCCTCTACAGACGCGCCCATCCCAAAGTAGAATAGGAACCCCAGGTAAACAACCAGATGAAGCCTTTGCCCAGCAAAGGTTTCTGTAAATTTGCACATTTTATTGTAGACAGTACTAATCTTCTTCTCATGCTTGGTCTTGCCAAAGATAATATTCATAGCCAGAGGGATACATGTCTTGTTGGCACTCCAGGCAAGCCTTAAGTTGGCAAGGAGGATTTTGGTCTTCTTTGCGGCTGTTGCGGCTGCAACAGCCAATTTACCCACCACACGCCCAAAGTTCTCCAACAGGTAAGACAGGGTGTGCTCCACCAGGAAGCAGAAGCAAGCAGCCACATGGGCCCAGCCCATCTCTGTTGTGTTCTTGAATGGGAACGTCACCAGGACGTCCCAAACAAAATCAATGGAGTTTACAAGTAAACTCCACTGAGGGATACCAGGTCCAGGAGGACCAGTTGGGCATCCTTTTAGGCAGTAACTGTCCACTCAGGTGCCCCTTCAGCATGTGTAAGCTCAGACAATGACTTCCTGAACATTGGGAAAGTACTGTTGATTCAATCCTTGAGCTCACGCAAAACAGGGGGGACAGAAACAGCTGCCTTGCCACATGATTGGCGTAGTTGGTATAGAATGTGGCAGGGACAAAGGGGACCAGGACTTGGCAGATTTGGCCATCTATATTTTCTAAAATAAGGTAAGTATTTTGAAATTTTATTAATTTTTTATTAGGTTACCTTCTTGTGTTTCTTCCTTGCTGGCGGCTTTTGCAGGCTTTGCCATTCTTGGCACAAGCAATTGCACCAACAATTTGGTGTCCTCAGTTCTTGCGCGCTTTGCAGGTTTGAGGTGGGCATACATCTCAGGGTTGTTGACCCAGACAGACGGTGCAGAGAGGGCAAAGGACTTAAACTAGAGGCCCTCCACAACTGTCTTCTGGATGTTAAGAAGACACTCAATAGTCTTCTCAGGGTTGTTGGGCATTTTGGTCATTAATGCCTGTGACAGATCCATATCCAACCAGTCCAACTTACCCTTATCCTGCCCTTGACTCTTATTGCCATTACCTTCCTGTGACAAAGCTTTGAGGAGCTTTGCCTCCAGGGAGGCAATTTTATGGGAGAGCACTTTATTGTCATCCCAACAACAAGCCATGATCTTGACACTCTTTCCCTCTCTTCCTCTTAAAGCCTCAATCTCACAGTTTGCCCTGGCTTTCACCTGTTGTAAAATTTTGTCAAATCCTACTAACAGGTTCCAAGAATCCCACACATAGATTCAATTTCCTTGAGTGGGAGTCCCTTCTTTTATAAAGTAATTGGAATACAATTCTTCAAATTCAGCTTTTACTTCCACCAAAGCCTCCTCAACCACAGTCTTGGTGACCTCCAGACTTGCCAAAGCTTCCTCCAGCAAACTTGTAGGAACTTCTTTCCTGGCAGCAGCAGTTTCCACGCAAAGCACCCCAAATTTTGCTCTTTCAAATAGTAATAAAGAAAAAATGATAATTAAAAAGAAGTTGAAGGGAAAGCGTCAAAATTGACAATATATCTTTATTTAAAATTAGCTGTTTTTGCTTATATACCATTTGGGGCATATTCAGCTGAAAACCCCTCTGGTTCCTGAATCAACCTATGATTCATATCACATGGTCTATGACATTCAAGTCATCTGAGCCTAGATCTTTTCCTAAAAGATCCACTGTAATTCTCAGCCTATGAGAATTAACCTACAATGAGAAAGAATCACCTGACGCTATTCATCTCAATGTACCAATTTGGCATGAAGCTCCCTCAGCTCCCGGCGCCAGAACCCTGTGGAATACACACATTCCAAAACTCAGCTATCAATGTTCCAACTGGGAACCAGCTGATCAAACCTAAATCCCTAGACATCATTGCCTTTATTTAGTTATCTTTGCATTTAATAGTTTTTTGTGTTAAAAACTCATTAGAATGCTTTGAAACTCAAACCAGGTGCCACTGCGGCGCCCAGAAGCTTTCCTAGGAGGCGCCACAGCGCTCCAGCGTCTCAGCGCCTGAAAAATTCACTGGGTGGCGCTTTATAAATCAATTAGGCGTTGCAGTGGTGCTTTTAACCTAATAAATTTGCCAAAACAGCGCTTTTAATCCAAATTTGGGGGTTTACCTATGGTTAACCTTACCCAAAAGTATTGACACAGTCAAGGCAATTAAACAATATAATTAAATCCTCATTAATTATATTCCCATGAATTTATTAATTAACCTTCCTGGTTAATTAAATTGTTTTTGAGACACCTAGACCCCAAGATTGCTTTAGCCAATCTTGCCTCAATTTTACTAGTTAGCCTGGCCTGACTAACCACCCATATTCTATTATTTTATTAAATATAGATACCAAGTTTCCAGTAATCTTTATCTGAAGAATTCCAGTCAATCCTATTTACATGAAATAAACAGCAAAAACAGAACATCTTTATATTTTGGAGTATTTATTTGGCTAAATACTCAACAGTGACTGTTGTACGGTCACAATGCCTTTGTGGACACTTTGTCAATTTTGTCCCCAGTGAGGACAGCGGCCTTGACTTTTTCCTTGACCTTGCAGTCAATTTCTTTGATCTCTGCAATTGCAGAGTCGAGTCTTTAAGAAGCTTCTCCAATTCTCTCATTAGTTTTTACTAATCTTTACATATATTTTTATAGCTTTCACCCCAAAGACTCTGTGTTATTCTGATATTATTGCCTTTTTGCTTATCCCTGTTTGTTTTCCCATTTAATACATTATGCCATTTTTTACCCATTGTGTATATGTTTTACGCTCATCTTGATATATGTTGTTTGCTTTGTGTTGGCATTGCTTCCATAATCACCATATTATTTTTGGCACTTAAACACAGCCCCTTGTGAAAATATTAACAACAATTTGATGATCAGCTAAATTTGAATTAGAAAATTATAGGTTAATTGTGTTTAGATTAAATTGTTGCTGATCCAAATTCAAAACCTCAATGATAAACTTTAAGCCAATTAAGAGCCAAGTGATAAAGTGATTATTATGACATAAAGGATCATTCAATAATTCTTTGATGCATATGCGCTAATTAATATGATTGGCTGGTTGTTTTGCCATTGTGCATCATTGCCACAGTGGCAAGTTATTGATGGACTAGTTCTAACCCAGCAGCTGATTGGGCACTAGTCCACCAACAACTTGCCACAGCAGCCTTGGCGCACAATGGCAACACAACCAGCCAATCATATTAATTAGTGCATATGCATCAAAGAATTATTGAATGATCATTTATGTCACAATAATCACTTTATTGCTTGGCTCTTAATTGGCTTAAAGTTTATCATTAAGGTTTTGAATTTGGATCAGCAACAACTTAATCTAAAAATAATTAACCTATAATTTTCTAATTTAAATTTAGCTGATCATCAAATTGTTGTTAATATTTTCACAAGGGGCTGTGTTTGGGTGCTAAAAATAACTATGTTCTGGATCTAGATAACAGAATAGTAAATATATGATTTTATAGAGATAAACTGAACATGAAGAATAAAACCAACTATAAACAAAGAGAAAATGAACAATCAAAATTCAAAATAAAGATAATATAAATAGAAAATGTTTGGCAACAGGGAGTTTATTGGGGGGAAGAATGATGCCTAGTAGGTGGAATAGTGTGGGAAGGAAGGCTTAGAGCCGGTGCTGGCCTGAGGGGTCTATGATTTGGTGGGTGGGGCTGGAAGGTGGGGGGTGGAAGTGGCGGGGGTAGAGGAAGGAGGATTGGCTGTGATGGCTGCAATATATTGCTCATTGTACTCCTAATTGGTCATTGTCTTGATTGGCTGATAGGTGGCTGTGGACCAGGGTAGAAGGTACTTGTCCTTCCGTGATTGGTTGCCCATATTCACATGGAAGACAATTTGGGCAAACAAGTCTGCCACCATCTGGCAACCAAAGAGAGACTCGTGGTTGAGGACCCCAAGATAAAGATTGTTAAAAGCCTGAGGGTGGTGCTCCTGGACTTTGTCTCCAATTTTGAAGAACATGACATCAGCCAGATGGATGCCAGAGTGACTGGCTGGATACACAGAGACCTGGTGCCCACGTCCTTGGATGGTCTCAAGGGCTGTGGAGCAACCCTCCATCTGGTGGCTCAAGAAAACTCATTGAGTGAAATTCAAACTATCTCAGGAGTCAAGTAATTCACCAATAATGAGGCCATAATGGTAGCCATTGGTGAAATCTGGGTTTTTCTAATAGTAGGCAAAATTTGGCTGAAACAGCCAGAAATGCATCAATGAAAGTCCCCTTCTTGACCTTTTTCCTTGCTTTTTGGGTGGCAGCTCTTCATTGCTTGCCAAAATTGTCAAAAGCTATCAATAGCTTATAGTACAAGATGAACATGATGTCATCTGAAAAACTTTTCAGGCATTAGACCAGGGTGGATTTGATGGCCTGATCATATGGGGAATCCTCAGTGCCATCCCATTGGTTGCTGGCAACATTGATCAACACCCTGATTGAAGCCACCTTTCCGTGCATCCAGAGCTGCACTATGCGCTCAGACACTCAAATGCTATGGTGCACAAGTTGCTTCTGGACCTGGGTCAGGGGAAGCTTGGGGTCCCGCTGAAGGAGATCAAGCATGATTGGGTATGCCTTGTTGATTTGGGACTCAGGGGCCTTCTTGGGCTTCTTGGCTGTCCCAATCAGCTTCCCCTTGTTCATTAGATTGTTTAACTCCTGCACTATGGTGGCTTGGGTAAATTGCAATTGGGTTGCAATCTGTTCACAGGACAGACCCTGCAGGTTCAGTGCCACAATTTCCTGAAGAATTTGGGTGGCAATAATTTGTTGCTTGGGTTGCTGGGTCAAGTGAGCTGAAGCCTGATTGGCTGATGGGGGGGGCAGGTTGGCTGGTGGTAGGAAGTTGTTCCAAATCAAGGTTGTCATCCTTATTGGTTGGTGGGTGTAATGCTTGTGTGGGGGTGGGTACAGGAGCAGGAGCAGGGGCAGAGCTAGACGCAAAGTGACTATTGAACAGGTCAAAGCCATAGGAATCAGGGGCAGGTATAGGTCAAATTCTTCATTATCTGCATCAAAGACCTGGGTGTAAATGGATGCTTTCACACTCTGAGCCTTGCCTCCATTGAAGCTGGCTTGGTTGCTGGTGCTGTCAAAAATATTTCTGTTGAAAACCATCTTAAAATAAAGCCTAGGATAAAATCACTAAAAGTAGAAGTTTATAATTTATGATTTATTTTTATTATAATCTTGAGCCCATATTTGGAAAGTTCTCAAAGACATTTCACACAAATTAGGAGCCATGAAAATGAATAAAATGACTCTGTTCCTAAATTGGATAGCTGTTGATTGGCTGCTAAATTGTTATTTTTCTATTTTAAACTGCTCATACTACACATCTTGTGTGACTTCACTTTGTTTTGTGCTTGTGGAATCTCACTTATATATTGCTCAAATTTTGTTTCATTTTAGTCCTTCTGTTGGTGCCTTGTATGAATCCTGATTGGATTATAATATAATCTAGAATAGCATCCATCCATCTCACTTGTTATGTTAGTTCATTTCATTTGTGGTTTAAACTACACCGCTTGATGTTTGATATACTTTTGTATAATATGCAAGTGAAATTTTGTTTATTGTTTGATGGTTCATTTATTAACCAAAATATTTAAATTATTTGAATGCTGAATCTTGTGCAACTTGGATTTTGTTTACATCTGAAGTCATTTTGTTTAAATCTGAGGTATTTTTTGGTTGTAGCCATAGCTTATAAAACTACTGTACTATAATTGAACTGGGTACAACCAATACCACTATAGATCAGATCTACTTGGTTCTGCAGAAGATCTGCATCAAAAATGGTTCCTGTTCCTTCTACTGCCTCTGTTTTAATAAACAATTGCACTGAGGTGCTACTAAATAATCTTTCAGCCACTGAGGTAGCTGTTAATGCAGCCAATAACTTGGTTGTGAACAGCACCTCATTTAAGCTGCAGCATTCCAAAATACCAGCAGATTATGACCAAGCTGGAAATTCTAAATTTATCCCCCAATCAACAGATGTTGAGCCAAAACCTGATGAATTGATCAGCACTGACCCAGCCTTATACCCTAACCAAGTAAAGTCTCAGGATGATGGAACTAGTCAATCATTGGCCAGCCGCCAACAGAATTTTCCTGCCCAAGCCAAGTTGCCCAGATCCCAATATTCACTTCCCAAGTCACATTCTACTACTTCCCAGAAGCCAGTACCCAAGAGTTGGGACACCAAAATCTTACAAGGGGTAGCAAGTGGTACATTCAAAGGTATACCAGATGAATGGTATAAAACCCACTTCCCCACACTCAATTCAAGTGCAGACAATGTCAAATAAAGTGAATGAGTATATCAGTTTTTTTATTAGGATTACAATTTATACACCACTTGAGCAGAAGTCAAACCAGAAGACTAGAGTACTACTCTAGACTCACACCTATGGACTACAAGCCAGGTCCAGACCCTGGAATGACTGGCATTTCTTATGACTCTCCTGCTCTACCCCTTCCTCAGCCCTATGGCCATAGTAGAGCTGGGATAGTCATTATGACCATCCTCAGTCTGACTGAAGCTGTCATTCCCAACCTTGGTGCCTATTGTCCCTTAGCTGCAGGTTTGCTTTACCTGACCTTTTATGCACCTTTCCTATATTGGGCCCTTGTGACCAAATATCCTGATGGTTGGAATTCCCCTTCAGCACCTTGGTACATAACAACTGCCAGCCATGACACTTGAGCTTGCCCGCTTTTGAAGCAAACTGGTGGTAGCCAACCAGAAGCTACCAACAACATGTACCAACCTACTCCATATTTACTAGTGCCAGCTCCAAAAATTCAAATATAGGCCCCATCTAATCAGATTCCACTCCATAAATTCCTCTAAAATGATCCAGCCCCCTGACACAGGCTGAAAAGTTTAGTTGGCAGCCAATCAGAAGGCTCCAGTGGTTGTGCTGGGCCCCCAAGTTGAATTGGGTCCCTTAAATAACAAGCATGCTCACTATGTATCACTGCTTGTCAATTATTAAATAAAGGGTTTGAATCTTTCTATATATTTTTTATTGAGGACCTTTTTGTGGTCTTTGCTGCTTAACAAATTTAGTTTTAAAAACTGGCTTACTTTACCTTGAGCCTGCTCTCAGTATCTTCTGGTATTCCTTCCTGTTTCTTTAGAGTAAGTGTTATTGTACTGCAACACTTATTACCTCTGCCTATGTTTGGTTTCAAAATTGAATTCAAACTTAAGTTTAAGTTAGTGTTTTATATAAAAACTTACTTGAAGTTTATAATTTCTGCGTTCTGTTTTTGCATTTGCTTCAAATTTGAAGTTAATATACACCAGGCTCTCCTTCTGGCTTCCTTGGTGCCTGTCTTCTTCTCTGGATTTGGTTTAGTTGCAAAATACTTGCTGCACTCTTGCTCTCCCCCTCTATCAGTTTCTGTTACAGGAAACCCATTAAAGTGTCCCAAATTTCTTGGAGATTTTGAAAATGTGGTTTCCAGTAGTAAATTTTCTGGTGTTCACGCTGGCTCTAATTCTGTTCTTACTTTGGATCACCTCTCCCAGTTTATGGCAGAGCTTGTACTCTTCTACCCAAATGATAAGGAATGATACCTCTAGGCTTCTGTACACCTTGGATGATCTCCCAGGTAGGGCTTGGGGCTTTCTCTCCACTGGAGAATACTTGATGAAAAGTCTTACCTCAGACAACACCAAAATCTCTCTTAATTGGCCTGCTTCTGAAGCTGCTTCTTTTGAGTTGTTCATGGCTGCTGCCCCCTCCTATGAGAGATCCCCCTTTCTAAGAGACATCACTGCCTCTGGTGACTGGGTCTAGGCGCACGCCCTGGCTGTTGACAGACATGTTGCTGATGGGGTTGAATGCTTACTTCTCTCTATTTTCTGCTTCCATGTCCATGTGGACCCTCATCCAGTGACTATCCTGGTGTTACACTAGGTTATATCCTGGTGAGTTTTCCCCCAGGATGAGAGCCAAGATTATTTAATTTAGCTCACCTTTTTCACAATACTCCACACACTACCAAATAGACCCAATATAGACTATAATTCTTCTTCTGTACCAAATAAGGACCAATTATATTTCCAAGACCTACATATGAATATTTACTTCAAGATAGCCTTGTTGCCCTTCACTTAAGCTTACTACATTTTGGTTTACATGTGGGGTTCTTTTAAAAGATTCCATCTTATTGCCAAGCTCACCTGACTTATGATGATTTTATGACCTGTAACCTTTCAGCTGACAGGCTTTTCATTCAGCCAGGTGCCCAGATTATTGTCATCACAAATCCCTATCATATATGGGTTTTACATATACGGTAGTTTTAAAAGCTATGGCAACAAGCAAAAAAAATCAGAGTTAAGCAAAATGAACTCAGATTTAAACAAAATTGAAATTAATCCAAATCTATTATAAATCAATATAAATTTGTTTATTTTCATTTTTTTTAAAATCTGAGTTCATTTTGTTTAAATCTGATTTTTTTGCTTATTGCCATAGCTTTTAAAACTATTGTATATGTTAATAAAGCTCTTAAGAAAAATTACTTTATCTGTTAACTTAGACCTTTTGTTTGCTATACAAAAGCTTTTAAACCTGTGGAAATAAGCAAAAAACACCCTAGAATAAACTGAACCCATTTTGAAAGCAAAATTAAATGGCACTAAAATCTATCATTAATCAAAATAAATTTTAAAGTTTTTAACCCTTATTTTTTAATAAACTTTCTGTTCTAGGCTGGATTTTTTGTTTATCTCTAAAGCTTTAAAAGCAACTATATATACTGTAGTAGTGGTTAACTAATCTTATTATTATCTTTTAAACTCTTAGTGTCAGGACACCAGGAGTACCAAGATTCCCCTTCAGGTGATAGAGGGGCAGATACAGGTACTAGTATAGCCCATCAGATGATGGGACCTAACTGTATCAGGTAGGAGAGGGCCTTCCCAGCCACAGCCCAGAGTTCTGCCGCTGGCAAGGCAGAGTGAATCAACCCTGTAAGTGCCAGTTAAAGTGCTCCCAGGAATTAACTACTCTGACCAGTGGCATCAGAAGTGGGTGGGGTTGAGATGGTTGGTTTGGGTGTCAGGGGTGGTTCCATTGGGACTAAGTAGGTGGCAGGATTATTGTATTTCCCATTGAAGATCAAAGGGTAGATGGTGATTGCTTTGCCATCATGGACAATTTGATAAGGATCATTGGGAGCGTCTGGGCAAGTGTACCACTACAAGTCTTCCAAGGTCCAGGGCTTGTGGTCAGGGTTATGGGGATACTCAGTAAAGTGCACATGATCAAACAAAGTATCAGGAGGGCAGTAATAGCCAAATGATTCTGTTTTGTCAACTGGCGCTTGGCTTTTAATCTCTGTGGATGAGTAATGGTGCTTAGGTGATTGCAGATAGAAAATTATCAAAAATATGTAAGGAATCAGATTGGTGAACCAAAGGCTCATAACAATTTTATTGGTAAGAATGACAATGTAGAATCTTTCTGTTGCTTTTAGCTTATATACTCATTCACATGCAAGTGCCTCTGGGCATTCTTCTGGTGATATCTGGGTGGCAAGGTTTGGCATCTCAAATTCTGCTGGTTGGTTGGCTGGCTGCTTCATCATCATTTTTGGGGTCTTCAGGAACAGTTGCTTGGCTTTTCGGTGGCCCATCTTTGCCTGACTGGTCATTGGTTCTGGCAGGGTTGGCTGCAGGTGTCATGGGCTCATTTTCAATTTGATTACCATTTTTTTACTGGCTTGACAGGCATTTTTGAGGAAAAAGAACTTGATTAAAAAAGGGGTTCCCAAAAGGGAACCCCAAATTACTAAATGAAGTGTGGGCTTGAACTGGGAGTTCTGGGCAGCTAAATTTAGCTTGCCCAGGTCCAGCCAAACCCATCAAGGCTTGGGCATAGCTTTTGGGGCCCAGGACGGGCCCCACATCTACTACCAGAGCGGGAGTGGTTCCCGCACCTGGGTATTTTCTTTTCAAAGCAAACCCAGGTGCGGGCAAGCTCCCACCACCCACTCCCCCCGCCTGGTGGCTGGGAGTGGGTTTGAATCCTGTACTAGGATTTGAAATAGTTACTTTAGTAACACTTAGCCTAACTAAGTCTAGGCTATCATACCATCAGCTGCAATGACATGCCTTATTATGTTAGATTTTTTATGTGTGTGGATGATTGTGTTACTTTTTGTACTCATAGAAATAAAAATATTTTGATTAAGCTGATTTATATTACAGTTAGAACATAATAATACCTGAAAGTGTCAAAACAGTTGTTTTGAAGCCCAGTAAGACTTTGATTCAACTGATGAGATGAAGCCAAGATGTATCAAGCTGAGTTTGCCAGCTGAAACCTCACAGCTAATTTATACCAAATAAGGAGTTTAACCAATTAAGTACAAAATAGTGCTTCTAAAAGGACAGATACCTCTAAAACCACATCACAAACATATACAGTAGTTTTCAAAACTATGGTGCTAAGCAAAAAAACTCATCTCTAAGCAAAAATAATTCATCTTTAAACAAAATTAACTCAAATGCAAACTAAATAAGCTCAGATACAAACAAAATTAAAAACCAATAAATTTATATTAATTAACAATAGATTTGGGTTCACTTCTATTTCATTCTGAGATACATTGATTTCATTTGTATCTGAGCTGATTTCATTTACAGATGAGTTTTTTTTGCTTAGCACCATAGCTTTGAAAACTACCGTAACTTATTCATTCTAAATAAAGGCTTTAATCTAGTCTAATATATTTTCTCCCCTTTTGTAATTCTGTAAAACAGCACAGTTATGACAAAAAACATAAATTTATTCACAGCTAATCTCTTTAGTCTAATATTAATAGACTGAAGAGTAATTGGTACCTTGGAGATAAGTTGTGCTAAAAAGCTAATGCTCAGATGATTCAGTTACAGTGTAAATGCCAGTTAAGAAGTAAGGGATAAAGAATTATAGCCTTAAATTATTCAAGCCAGTAAACCTACAAATATTGCTACTCTTAATGAAAGCAAAGCTCTTACAGCAAGTTTAAACCTTTAAACTAAAGAAATAATAATAAATTAGAAAAAAATATTTGAAAAAGCTATTAAAACTTTTGTTATATTTTCTGACAGATTTTTTATATTTTAAGATCTTACTTGGATGAAGTAGCAATTGATTGCTTGCAAGGCCAAGGGTATTGAAACTGCACTCCAGAACTGAAAAAAAATCTACAGCCAAAGGTGAGATATTTATTAGAACATTGTTAAAACTACTACCTAAGTTTAAGGGCAAGAGACACAAGTTAAACTTGAGTAAAATGGATAAGCAACTTGCCAGTGAGATGTTAATCACAAGAACTGTATCTATTTCCTTGGAAATTGATGCTTCTCACGTGAATTAAATTGTGTCATAGGTTTTCCACTATTTACAACACCAACCTTAGAGTTAGGATTGTCAGGTGTAGAGAAAATAGACTTCTGATTAATTGGTGCTGCCTTGACCTTGCTTTTTTTGGCAAACTTTAGCCAGGCATCCTGCTTCTTCTTCTGTTCAGTTTCTGCTCTGGTAGGCCCAACAGGGCGAGAGGTGTTAGGCTTGCGTTTTTTCTTGGTCTTGGCTTCCTTGACAGGCTCAGGAGGCTCAGGCTTTATGGAATCTGCAGAGCAGTGTTTAAGATCTTCAGGTTTAAAAAGTTCAACAGTATTATAACCAACAAAAACAACAGAATACATTGTTGATTCACCAACCTCTGTTTTGGCAGAAACAACAGCTTGATAGTATACCCCGTCTCCTGCCCACTTGGCCATACATTGATCACCAACCTCAAAAACTGGAAGCTTTTCTTTCTCTGCAGGTGTTTTTTTGAAAGCACTTGCTTGTGATTCTAAGCAAGTCTTAGTTAAATTGATAAGAAGGTGTATATCTTCCCGAAGCTTTAAAAGCTCAGCATTATCAGGGTCCTGTGATAGTGCAAGATTAACTTGCTCTAGTTGAATGGTATAAGTTTGTAAATCTTCCGGAGTCATCTAAACAGAGTGATTAATTAATTGAAGATTATTTTAAAACTTATCAGATATATTAGTTAGATGCAAAGAAGCAAAAGCTTTGAACTGAAATTTAATTTAGCTCTAATGAAATACTTTTAAGGTGAAATAAATCTCAGAAAGGTAAAACAGTTTATGTAAAAATGAAAACCTGGTTAGGAGCAGCTATTAGTTGAAGATTAATACAACAGCAATATGAAAAGAGCTTACAATAAGACCGGCTTAATTTCAAGTATACTTTCGTTAAAAATTCCTTGTTTTATTAAGAGGCTTTAAGTTTATACAAAGCTAGCACAGCTTTTTGGTGCTTGTTTTGATTAGCGACGCACTTGGTTCAAGGATGGAGAGAGTACTAATATATGTAAAAGCGAGTTTTTTAATGTCACCTCGATTTAGGGCTGCTTCGGCCAAACCCCAGGCAGCCGCGGCCAGTTTCTGGCTTCTAACATCCCCTTTTTAAAGATATATTTCGATATACGTAAATATTGGATATTTATTTCTTAGCTGAAGCGGCCATGAGCCGAAAGCTAGCCAGGGCTAAGCCGAAGCATCCCTACCTCGAGTGGGTCAAGCCGTTAGGGATTGAATTGAATCGATTTTTCATTATTTTTCAAATTTAAAGTTGATAGCCAAGCCAAACGCTCGATTTAGCTCATTCTTACATACAACCACTTGTATGCATCTTTGAAAGTATGAAGGTCAAATTCGGTGGAGTGTGGCCTAAATTATATCAAAATGAGAATATAGGCCACTTGAACCAACTTTTTTTAAATACTTGATCTTTAAATTAGTGGTTCACCCCATGTAACCATATCAAAGAGGCTTATCTGTACAGATTATCCAACTTCAGAATTTGTGGATTAAAATTGAAAGGGAGCACCAGATCGTTTAGCATACTTTTATATAATTGGATGTTTAAACTCTTTGTTGAGGATTGAATTGACGGAAGAAAAGAGAGCTTGGTCAAATCAAAGAAATACAAAACAAACTAGATATATTGCAGTTTTCACAGCTATGGCGCTAAGCAAAATAACTTAGATTTAAATGGAATTGACTCAGATTTAAGCAAACCTCAAGTATCCGTGTAAAATACACACCCTATTAACAAGGATTTTGGGTGTTAATAGGCAAAATGGCTCAACATAACAACAATGAGCCAAATACCAAATAAAAAATAATTGAGATACAGTAGTTTTCAAGCCTGTTGAGATAAAGATATATTAGTCAGTTTAGAACACATAGATTCAGTCATACATCGAATTCCAACTTGTTAGATCTAAATAGAAGCTAATTCAATAGAAAATGTGCGCTATTTGGCAAAAATGTCCAGCCATACAACAACCTATTCAAACTGAGGATGAATGCTTAACAATTCAACAACGAGTGTACCAAACACTAGAGCTCATGAGTTTCAGTCACATAACACATCTACTATGTTTACTATGTTTTTTGTGAACACATGAAACTCAGTCACAAAAGTTACAAACTCAATCCAACAATGAACCCTAATAGCAACTGAAACTGACAAGAAAAATATCAAATATCAAAACAAGTGAGTAAATATATAATACTGTTACCAGCTAGTCCTAATTAATAATACAATCTAGACTAAAAAAGGAAATAAATATTCTGAGTGTCTGTTTTAAGGTTAGAATTATTAAAAGTATCAAATTTATCAAAACATATGATTAACAGTGCACATTTATGACCAAAAATAATTAATATAGAAATTGTAAAACCTAATTTAAAATATGCAGTAGTGACCAATAGCTTTTATGCCACTATATATAGACAGATAAAACTTAAAATAAATAAATTGTATAGATAAACTTATTTTATTTTTATACCAAAAATGGACGCATCCCAACAACAGAGCCAAGAAGCTGAAGGAGTAGGCTGTGGATGTGGACACCCTTGTGGGTCAAAAATTTGAGTTGGTGCAATGCAAGTGCCTACTCAGGAAGGAGACAGGAGAGGCAAAAACATTGGTGAGGTTGCACTTACACAACCAGCTCAAGGGGCACAGAGTGCAAGGGCATACAGCATAAATCCCAAGGTCCATAAGCTGACCAGAAAATTCATACAGTAGTGTCAAAACCGCAGGCTCAACCCGCCAGCAAGGTTTCAACCAAGCAGGTTTGTGACCCACAATCCGATTATCCGGTCACTTGAAGCCAGACTAGGAAGTCAACTCGAATTACCAAATCCAACAACATGAAAAGATGATGATCCTTTATGGCAGATACCTTGTTTTGGTGCTTGACTCATTATCAGGATCAAGCCACCCCCTTCATCATCCAGCTGTGTGATCACCAATCATGTTCCTGTTATCCTTGATTCACATGAACTATATAATCACTATCTCACAATAAAGATTATTATCCATCTTCTAAATATTTTCCCCCGTGTAATTCTGCTAAAACAGCACAGTTACAACATTGGTAGCACAGGTAGGTTCTCCATCCTACCTTATCTTGAAAAATTCTGCCTGTTGCCCGCATGCGCCACGGGCAACAAATCCTTGACAGAATTATGTCTGGCCTCCCGCCTGACTGGACTCCGTACACCCCTGGTACTGCCATACCCAATGGCTTTGTCCTGTACCAGAACACGGTGATTCCGCTACCCGCCTTCAATGCCATGTCTGCACAAGGTTTCTTTCAGGCTCCCTTCTCAATGCCGCAACCAGCTGACAAAAACACCATGCCCGCCTACGTAGCTCAAAGACTACAAAACACCGCCTTGGAACCTTTTTCTGGGGCCAACGACAACAACACCACAGCCTGGATTCAATCTTCCCAAAGCAAACTGGCACAGATGGAATGACCACAATGTTTTGGATTGAAGAGATATCCATTCAACTCACACATGATGCAGGCACTTGGTGCAATAAGTGGCACAAATATCATACTGTACAAGACTGGGACACATTCAAACAAGACTTCTTGGCATGGTTTGTACTAAAGGACACCACACTCATGATAATATGCCAAGTAAAGAACCCAACCCAGACAGGCACCGTGAAGGAACTCACCTGCGCCTAAAAGGAACTCTGACTTTGTGCACTATCTGACATGGCCTTTGACACCCCAGCCACACACCTCATGTACTACAACGCCCTCAAGTTGCATGTGATGAGACATGTGAGCCTGGACCAGGTGACCAACCTGCAAAGCTTGTACTGTGAAGAGGAGAAAGCGGAGCAAACCTCCAACACACTTCATAAGACACAAACTGGGAAGCGAGAAAGACCCAAGGACTCTCATCCAGGAAAGTGCTCCTCTCAACCACCCCCAGAGGCAACGGGAATAACACTAATCACAAATCCACGGGTTTGAATGGACATGGAAATGGAAACAATGGCCAGTCAAACCGGACCCATTTCTGTGTCACCGCCACGCAAGACAACCAAGACAAGGGAAAAGCCTGGGGAGAGCACTAAGCAAGCCAAGCTCTCTTCACGCAACTCCTGACTTGCCCAATGATGAGTACCAACCCAAGGACGTGGACCAATGCCCAATGATCCAGGTGCCCTCAGAGAACCCGGTACTGTACACCATTGCCAGACATCCCAATAAATTGATGTCCTATCCTTTCTTCTTTTGCAGTTACACAGGCTCAGCACTCCTGGACTTAGGCGCAGATCAAACCTTAGTCAACAGTAGCTTTGTGGATAAGTTCAAGCTGGCCACTAATCCTTTGTGGTTTAAAAACATGGTCCTGGCTGACAAACATCACTTTGCTGTGACAAGGGAAACCACCCCCTTCTCTGTCATAATCAAGAACCTCCACTCCACCATCCAAGGTCCCGTCATCAACGTCCCAAAGTAAGAGATTGTACTGGGGTTAGACTGGTTACAAAAGAACAATCCTCACGTAGACTGGGCAACCTCAGTATTGACCATCAAGCGTGAAGGTATCAACCACCAGATCTACCCTGACTCCATGGACCAACTTCTACGTGACCACATCTTTGTGCGCATCACAGAGATCCAGGACAAGAAGAAAAACCTGAAGGAAATTGATTGGGACTCCTGCCAGTATGAAATCATACATTTCAAAGATCACCATGATACCTCCATGCCTCAGGACCTCAAAATTGTGGCCTGCCATCCAGAAGTCTTCAAGGAAGCGCTGCCCGGACTGAACCTGAGAAGCATATTCAGCACTCCATCCAACTCAAGGGGGCTGTACCCAAGGCGCGCCCTATCTACAGGCTGATCCCAAATGAAAACAACACCTTACACGCCTACCTCAAGGAGGCATTGGAGAAAGGACTTATCTGTCCCTTACAGTCTCCCTTTGGGGCCACTGTATTCTTTGTGGCTAAGAAGGACAGTACTTTACGTCTGGTCGCAGACTACCGAGCCCTAAACAAAGTTATCATTAAGAATTGTTACCCACTACCACTGATTGACAACCTCTTTGATGCCTTAGGAGGAGCCACAGTCTTCTCCAAGATCAACCTGACAGAAGGCTATAACCAGATTTTCATCAAGGAGGAAGACATCCCCAAAACAGCCTTCTGCACTAAATATGGCTCATACAAATGTGTGGTGCTCAACTTTGGCTTGACAAACGCCCCATCCACTTTTGTAACCTTCATGAACAAAGTATTTGCGCCACACATAGGCAAGCACGCCCTAGTGTACCTGGACAACATTATCGTCTACAGCCCTTTGTTGGAACAACATCACAAAGACCCCAAGGCAGTCTTTGCTACCTTGGCACAACACAAACTGTTGGCCAAACCCTCCAAGTGCCAGTTCTTCTGCAAGCAATTATCCTTCCTAGGACACATAGTCTCAAAAGACAGCATCAATCCTGATAGCAAGAAGATACAGGTCATTTGCAAAATTCCACCATCCAAAGACAAGTCAGAACCCCACATGTTCCTAGGAATGGTGGCCTACGTACACTGTTTTATACCTGAATGCGGCATCCTGACTGCACCCCTGTCCACCATAACTGGTGCCAAATCCAAGTTTGTATGGACCCTCAATGTGACCTTTACTTTAGGCGTCTCAAGGAAAAGCTCACAACAGCACCTATCCTGCAGTACCCCAAATGCAATGGGGAGTACCAAATGAAAACAGACGCCTAAGACACATCCATTGGGGGAGTACTACAAATCAAAAACAATAATGGTGACTTCCTGCCCGTAGCCTACAAGTAACAGAAAGTGACAGACAGCAAGTATTGATAACCTATACACAATAAGGAGTTGTTGGCAATCATACACTGCCTAGTCAAATGGCGTTGTTACCTAGAACAATAGGAATAATTCATGGTGTTGACCAACCACAAGTCACTCATATATTTCAAAACCCAAGCAAATCTACCCTGCTATCAGGCTTGCTGGATGGAGCTCCTGGAGAGATTCAATATGCTCATACAGTACAAGCCTGGTCCAGAGCTTGCCATGGTAGACACACTCTTGCACCTGTACATTAAAGCTATGTGTAATACCCCAAAACTGTGGGTATCACTTGCAGCAGGTATGGTAGTAGGTTGGCAAATTAGAATCCAGTCAGGGCGGCAATGATGGGATATATGGTCATCAACCAGCTGAAGACCTTAGCGTGTACGTTGTATCTCCCAAAGCTCCCAGCAAAGTAGGTCAATATGTATTACATGGAGGTGTACATTGCAATGGAGAGCGTGGAATGTGGAGACACCAGGGGAGGCCAGGGTCCAGTATGGGAGGAGTTTGTTTGCCAGGATTGTAATGAGGGTCATGACTTAGTCCTTCTGGAGAGACCCAAAGAACTCTGACCCCTGTTGGTAGCCTCCAATCCCAAGGCAAGCTGTGAGCACAGCTGTGAAGATGAGGTGGTTCATCTTCCTTGGATTGGAGGGAGGTTGGCTGGGGCTAACTATTAAGTTGACTTAAGTTTTTAAGTAGAATTTCACTTTATTGAGGGTATTAATCTCAATAATAGCACAAGCTATTACTGAGGTGGGATCCTTCATTTATAGTGCTTTCCCCTGTGCAAAGATTTGCAATTGGGGAGTGAAAAGCAGGGGATGGGGAATCCCAGAAGTTTGGAAGATAGGGATGGCAGTTGGGGCTTGGGAAGATGGCCAAACTCCTGTTCTCCTGCTATCTGTGGCTGGTTTTGAAGTTCTTGAGGTGAACTAATAATTTCATGTTGCCCTGGTGCTAGGTGAGGGATGTGAGTCAAATTCCTTTCAATATCTATTTTGGGTCTAAGAACATTGTTTTGGTTGGAGTTTGACCCTGCCCATGTAGTCTGGGAATTAGCATCCAATTGGTTGGTGGCAAACTTATTTTCAAAATCTGAATCATTATTCCCTCCTTCTTCTGGAGGTGTAATTTTGGGTTCAGAATTTTCCCTTGCATTCAGGGATTCTTTTGATTGGCTGTACTTCATGAGGGTTTCTGATTGGTTACAGGGTGGGTGGCTGGCAGCCAACTGGGACCTGGGGAGCAAGCAGGCAAGCGTGCGGGTGGCTGGATGCAGGGAGGGTGCTGGCAGGCATGGCGGGCGTCTGCGCGGTGGCAGCAGGTGCCTGCCTGGATGATAAATTAATCTGATGCCTACTAAAATCCGGTTTTTCCTCAATTTTATTTTTATTTTCCCCAAATAAAGGGGGAAATTCTTTATCAAATTTAGCCTCTTGAATTGGGAATTCTCCTATCTTTCCCCGGCATTTACCTTCAGTCAGGATTTGATTTATGTCAGGAATATTCCTGACACTATGAGAGGCAAGAATGGGCTCAACCCAGACTGGACTCTCCTGGTACTCCAAACAAAGAACAAGGGTTTCCCTCCTGGAACTACAGACATAAAAAAGGAAACAGTCATTAAGAACAAGCATCTCTTTGCTGACGTATATGAAACTCTTCACAGAAAAATGTCTGACAGCACGGCCATTCCTTACATCCCCGCGCACCAGCAAGTAGACACCATCCTACACTATCACAGAGACCTTAGACATACCAAGAGCCAAAGCGTATATGAGTTTCTTAAGCACAAGGCCTGGTGGCCAACCCTGTACTGAGACATTCAGGAAGTCTTGGACCAATGCAAAGTATGTGAGAAATTTGCAGAAAGCAAAACCCCTTCAAAGTCAGTACTTCTAATCTGCACACAACTACCCTTCAAAGTATGGGCCCTTGACGTTGTTGACCCCATGCCAGGAAAGCATAATGAGAAAAAGTACATCATTACTGCAATAGACTTTGCCATACAATGGCCAGTGGCACAAGCAGTAAAAACACATACTGGCAACAATGTACGGCAATTCATAGGAAAAGAAATCATCAGCAAGTTTGGAAAGCCAGAGCTCCTGATAATCAACAGAGGCAAAGAATTGACCTATGAAGATACTAATGTATACCTCACCAAGAATGGGGTCAAGCACACTGTGACAACACCTTATTGTCCTCAGGCCAATGTACATGTGGAACAGCTAAATGGCAGCCTTGTGCAAGCCTTGGCCAAGCTCACCTCTGGGAGACCTGAGGACTAGTATAAGCAGCTACCAACTGCACTACTTGTATGCTAGACTTGTGTGAACAGATCCACTGGGAAAAGCCCTTTTGAGTTAGTATATGGCACACAGCATAATATTATCCAAGCTCTATCAGGACCCAAGCTGTAAATGCCCAGTAAAGTTCCACCACACTCAGACCCTCAAATCATACAGGCCAACAGCAACCAACTAGAAAAAGAAGAAAAACGCCTACAGGATACCTTTTTCCCCATCCAAAAAAGACATGAGGTTGGCAACAAAGTCTGGGTAATGAACATTGACAAAAGAAAATTACAGCCAGAGAAAGTGGGCCCTGTCATTGTCCTAAAGGTAAATTTAAACAACACTTACCTTGTGCAAGGGCTTGGAAAGCACAAGCAAGATAAATTTCTCCACCACAACCGCCTAAGGCCCTGCAAAGCAAGACAGAAACAACACAAGACTGTTCTACCCGCCATAGAACAACAGTTGGTCCAGTATGGCGCCTGAGCTCCCAACAACCTACCTGACAACTTTTCACCAGAGGAGGTCAACCTTCAGCCAGGGGAGTGTCAAAAAAGCAGGCTTGACCCACCAGAAAGGTCCTGAGTAAGCAGGTTTGTGACCTGCAATCCAACTATCCAGCCACTTGGAGCCAGAATAGGAAGTCACCTTGGATTTCCAAATCCAACAACATGAATAAATGATGATCCCTTACAGTGGATACCTTGTTTTGGTGCTTGAATCATCCCTAGGATCAAGCCACCCCCTTCACCATCCTACTGTATGATCTACACAATCATGTTCCTGTTATCCATGACTCACATTAACTATATAATCACTATCTCTCAATAAAGAATATTATCTAGTTTCTAAATATTTTTCCCCTTGTAACTCTGCTAAAATAGCACTGTTACAACACAAACTAAAAAAGGAACATTTTCTTACCTGCCGCATCCTACATACCAAGAAGTTGTGGTCTTCAAACTCCCTTCCATTGTCACCTGGGAGGACATGAAGCACCTATTGATTGAAGAATTTGGAGGAGATCTCAGCTTGGAGGTCAAGAAAGATGCATTTATGAACATTGCCTTTAAGCCCAAGGAAACCCTGGCTGAGTTTTCTGACTGCTTTTATATTGAAGGACAACAGTTAATCACCAGTTGTCAGTTAACGCCCCATGAAGCTTACACAACATGTTCAAACGCTTTGAAAGTAAATCAGCTTCTTTGCCTGAAATTTAAGGCTCACAAAGCTTCTCTTACGTCCACGAAGAGTATTAAGACCCTATTGTAAGACATGCATTTGACCCACAGGGGTACCATGGTTTGCAAGAGTAAGGCCAACAATGCTGGAACCACCTCTTGTACTACACGTATTATGACTCTGGGCTCAAGTGGTCAGCCTAAGAGACAAGGATGTCACAATTTTAGTCAAATAGGGAGCCACTCACATACCTGTACCAACCCTTGGGTAGAGGGTTGCGACCCAAAGGAGCAGACAGGAAAAAAGAGATCAGCTTAGAGGCAGAGACGCACTCTTCTGACCCATCTCCCCTGTCTCCTCCTGATCCTCTCTCTGACAAGAAATCTCCCCCTTTGGCAGGCCCAACTATCCTTCACATGTTCCACAATCTTTCTAGTGATTCTGAACCTGAAGATTCTGACTATGAGGAATCAGATAGTTATGGCTACTCTGTGTTGGCTGCCCCAGAAACTGTGTTGGTCCCTTACAAGCTTTGCTCATGGAGAACCATAACTACAACTTGCCCACCTTCAAGTGAAGCCAAGACCATGGTGACTTGCCCTTATCTAGCCCAAGCTCATTGACCTCCTGTCCTGATAGACTCTTCTGAAGAAGCTTCCAAACTAGCAGAAACTCTCTTTCAGAATGTGACCAAATCCCTCCCTTTGAAGAATGTGTATAAGGAAATTACTGCCTTACAATGCATGTTAGTCAAATAGAGAAAGAGTTGGAAGCTGCACAGGACGTTTTGGCTATCTTACCGCCCTTTGGGAAAGATACTACTTGTGTGGAAGTGTCAATCCAAAAAGGTTAAGATCAAGGCAATTATGAACATGGGCTCTCTGATCAGTATGGTATCATCCAAGCTAATGAAGAAGCTTAAGCTGGCCCCTGACCTAAACTACATTCAATCATACGGTACTGCTGACATGGCTCAAACTCAAGCCATTGGTGCCTACTCTGCCCTGTCTATGAGATTTGGAAAGCTTCTCACTTTTTCTCCTGCTGTTGTCCTAGAGAACAAAAGCCATGATTTCTTAGTTGGTACACAATTCATCCAAGAATATAATGGAATTGTAAACCTTTGAGATGGATACCTATTGCTCTTAGGATATGAGGTCCCTTTAATTTTTGAAGAACCTCCACATCTCCCAGGAAAACGCCTTAAGACATGCATGTTCAAGTACCCCACAGGTATTTTCTCACTCAAGTACAGAACTCATTCCTCTTATATGTGTTCCCCTCCTCCTTCCTGTCCTGCAGAAGAAGTTATGCCTCTTCTTGCCCCTGCAGCTATCACCATTCCACCAGGCTCACAAGTGATTATAGACTCTCAGATATCCTAAAAACTACCCAAAAAGTCTTTTCTGGAGCTATACTCTCCTGAATCTCTAAACTGCAAGGAGCCTCAGTTATGCCTGGGGATCTTAGATTGAGCTTATAAGGAACCTGTACAGTTGTTGCTGGTTAACCTGACTGCTTTGCCTACTCATGTATCTTGGGGCTAAATTGTAGGGCATGGTTGCATATTAGGAGCAGAACAGGTGGCATCCCTCTACTCTTTTGGAACCTTCAGCAACTTTAATCCACCTGAGGAAAAACCTCAGGTTCTCTCCTTGTTCACTACTGCTGATTTACCCCAAATGTCACCCATCCAACAAAAAAATTTACTTGAACTTCTCAACCAGTTTAACAATGTCTTTGCCATTGGGCCTACAAACTATGGCCTAGCTAAGTGAGTCATCCATCAGATAGATACTGGTTATGCACCGCCCTTTTGTGATAAGCCTTAATGCTGTAGTAGGGTAGAGGATGCCCAGGTTTCTAAGGAGCTTAAACAACCCTTGGATGCTGGTCTCTTGGCTCCCTCTCAGAGCCCTTGGGACTCTCCCTTGTTGATCCTTAAAAAGAAGGATGGAGGCCATCACATTGTGATGGATTACTGCCACCTAAATTTGCTCACAAAAAAGGACTCATACCCTTTTCCTAGGATCAATGATGATCTCAGACAATTGGGAGGTTCAAAATTCTTTTCCGCTATGAATTTAGCTTCTGGATATTGGCAGGCTGACTTGTACCCAGAAGACATGGAAAAGACTGCTCTTATCACTTCAGAAGGCCTCTATTAACCCACTTGCATGCCCCAAGGCCTCTGCAACGCCCTGTCTATTTTTCAAAGGGCTATGGACTCTATTCTACGGGATCTGAAGCTCTCCTGTGTTATCATATATCTTGACAATATCACTGTGTCCAGATCCACCTTTAATAACCATTTGGATCAACTCAAAGCTGTCTTAATCAAGATTTGGGAAGCTGGCTTAAAGCTCAAACTCTCCAAGTGCTCTTTCTTTAAAGAGTGACTCAAATTCTTGGGCCATGAAGTTTCTCAAACTGGAATACACCCCATGAATAATAAGTTGGAAGCCATTGACAAGATGCTGCCTCTCACAAATCTACAGGAGGTTCAAGTATTTTTTGGTATGATGGGGTACTATCAACAGTTCACCCCTGATTTTGCTGAATTAAGCAAACCCCTTGTCCAACTCCTCTGCAATGTACCCTTTGAGTGGACTGACAGTCAACAGCAATCCTTTGAGGCACTGAAAGCCAAGCTCAAAGAGGCTCCCATCTTTGTCTACCATGACTATGATAAGGAGTTCATATTTTACACTGATGCTAGTGGAGTAGCTGTGGGTGCCATCCTAGTCCAGCTTGACAATTAAGGTGTGGACCAACCTCTGGTCTATTCTTTGCAAGTCCTCAACAAACACAAGAAGAACTATAGTATCACAGAAAAAGAATGCTTGGCAGTTTTACACGCAGTGAAAAATTTCCGGCACTACATTTAAAGGACTCACTTTACTGTAGTCACTGACCACTCATCCCTTAAGTGGCTTCAGCAATTAAAGGAGCCTGAAGTTTGGTTAGCACGTTAGGCCCTGCGCTTGCAAGGATACAATTTTACTGTGGTACCCTGTCCTGGTGCACAACACCAGAATGCTGATGGTTTGTCACAGATGCCTATCCTAGCTATTCATCCTGCTGATGCTGATTGCTTATAAAAGTTGATAGGGTACCCTGACTCCTGGATCACTGAGCCAGAAGACATCTGCTTGGCACTGCAGGCCCTATCAAAGGATACCATGATTTGAGATAGGCAGCTCTTCAAGAAGGTCAAAAATACCTATCTATCCTATGTCCTTCCTAGTATGAGAATAGCCATCATCATCCAAGCCCATATTGACGCTGGGCATGGAGGTATAGCAAAACTCATGACTGGTTATGCAAGAACTTCTACTGGGAGAACATGCGCCTCCTGATCCCTGAAGTTCTTGCCTCCTGTCATTCTTGTCAGCTCCAATGACCCCAACCTTCCCAACATCAGTTCAAACTCATCCCCCCTAAGCATGCCTTCCACACTGTGAGTATTGATGCTGTTGGGACCCTCCCTTGTTCTAGGTATGGGTTTTTCTTCATCTTGGTAGCTGTAGACCATTTTAGTAAATGGGTCAAAGCCCAAGAAACCAAAGATATAACTGCCAAGACCACCGCTAACTTCTTGTTGCAAGATATCTTCTACTGTCATGGTTGTCCTCAAGTATTGCTTTCTGACAATGGGACCAACTTCAACGCCTGTCTCATAACGTTCATTGTAAAAGCTATGGGCACATACCAATCCTTCTCTACGCTGTATAACCCTTCAACCAACAGGAATGTTGAACGGGTAAAACCCTTCCTTGTGTCCATCATGAGGAAAATTACCCTCTCTGATGCTACCAACTGGGATATATTCCTCCCTGCTGCTCTCTTTGTGTATTGACTCAGTAGACACCAAGTCACTAGTCAGTCTCCCTTTGCCATGCTATACGGGTGTGAAGCCACAACTCCCTCAATCTTAGGATCCTCTTTGATCAAAGTTGATGCGTCTGCCAATCCTGAAGCTCATGTCAAAGACTTGACTAACTGTATTATTGACATTCAGGCTATGGCATATTCAACTACCTATAAAGTTAAGGCTTTAGAGCTCTTGCCTTCTAATGCTTCCAGAGCCCCCCTCCCTGAGTACCAAGTAGGTGACCTAGTCCTCTATTATCAGAATTTTACTGGAGGCCAAGCCCATAAGCTTGACTCTCTCTGGGTTGGACCTTGTGAAGTCACCTTCAAGAAGGGCGTTGTTTATACTGTGAAGCTGCTGTCATCTAGCCGCCCTTTTACCTGAGTTCATTCCAAATTCCTCTGCAAATATCAACTACCTGTGTCCAATCTTGAGAAAAGAGGTGTTGTAAATTGTGCCATTGATACTATTTTGATATGGCCTTTGAATAATGATATGTGCAAAGATTTGATTGATTTTGCTTTCAACTTTGGAAATTACTTGCCTTCTGTAAATGGGTCTGATTCAATCTCCACCCATTCCAGAATACCATACCTGTCCTTGTCTGATCCTGGTATGACCTCACCCCAACATGACCCCCTTGACCACTCTGTCTATCTAATGAGTGATCTTCAACCCTTGTCTACTATTTAAGTAGAATCATTTCTCCTAATAAAGATAAGTTTATCCACATTTGCATTGGCTTTAATAATCTTCAAGATTTTTCCTTTCCTTTTTGCCAAAAGGAATTCCTAATCTTGTATTCCAGGAAATTAAGGTACATGCCCTTAATTTTGCCCTGAAGGCTAACCCAAGGTTAGATTTGAACCTCAAATATTTTGTTATAAATATTTCCTGCTGTGTCCTCCTGGATGTTGTCCCCAGGTGCTGAACACAACAGAAAATATACAGGCCAAGGTTAAATATACTTTTGGGGTTGAGGCTTCAATTTCCTTTTACTACCATCTGGTGAAGGGAATGCGCTTTTCCTGGAAAAAGCTTGGGGTATCTCCCTAAAATTGGAATTTCCCAACCAACATTGACATCTGTAAAAAATATGCAGAAGTGTACACTGCCCTCAAAGCCAAGGGGACAGTTAAATTTTATCACATTGACAAATCAGCATTTGCCTCATCTATGCAGAATGCATATGGGGATGTCCCAAAAGGCTCCAATGACAGGGTAGCTTGGCGTGCTGCAGTCTGTGCCACAGCATACTCAATGGTGGCTCTTCTCAGTCCAAAGGGGGTCAAGCTGTATCAATTGATTTTGGGCTCTCACAACAGCCGTACTTTCTTGTCATTCCTCTGATTAGTCCAAGAGCACCTGAGGTGCACAAACCTGGGCTTCATCAATGTTATTGTGCTGGATAATATTGGTCTCCACAAGGTGGACAATATTCTTGAAGGATTCCCAATGATTGACACCAGCATTGCAGTGTGCCCCCAGCAATTTGCCACAGCAAATTTACGCCTTCTCTTCCTCCCTGATTATTCACCCTTCCTAAATCCCCTCTAAGAAGATTTTGGGTGGCTCAAGCAAGTTGTAAAGTGTGGGACCCCAACTGGGACCAAGGACCTCTTTAATTTGCAGCAGGCCGGGATCCACACCCTCCCAGCTGAGATAATGGCCAAATTTTATGGCCACACTGATTTGTTCATCCCCACATGCCTAGTCAAACAGCCAATCAATTAAAGGCTTAGTGTGTCCAACTTTTTTATATTCTATAATTTATTATTTAAGATTTATTAATTATCAGTTTATATTTAGAAGCTTCCAAGCCCACAATCACATTCAGCAGGACCATCAATAATGGTTTGTAATGTATTTATTTTATATTAAAATTTTTATTATGGCATCTGAGGCTATCCCTGACACTTGATACTTGATTATGCAAATATATTTATATCACTCTTATCAAATAAATATAATAATCAGATTAAAAAAATTAAATTCAAAATGTATAAATTAGAAATAATATTTATTAACATATAATTTTATGCTTTTATGAAAACTGTTTCCGCAATATATTTTGCAAAACTTGTTTGCTAAAATAAAAATTATAAAAATTTATTTAATAAAAATAATATAAATTGTAATGAAATTTATTGAAATGATATTTTTTTATTAGGTGCGCCTATTATGACTCCTTTGGTATGTACCTACCCAGCAATGGAGGTGGCACATAACCTCCACTGCCACACCATATACAGTGGATACACCCTGATTGAAATATTTTCAGCGGCTAGTAAAAGGGAGTATGGCAAGGTGAGAGTTCAGGAGCAGCTTTTCTGGTGGGGCTGCAAATCCATAGATTCCCGCCAGGACCAGGGCGTCTTGAATATGTGGTCAACTGAGTTGTACCTGGGGGGACCTTCTTCCCATCCAGTGAGAGCCAGGCCTTGCTGACCCCAAGAAGGACCCCGTCTAGGTCCTCTACAGACGCGCCCATCCCAAAGTAGAATAGGAACCCCAGGTAAACAACCAGATGAAGCCTTTGCCCTCAAAGGCTTCCGTGAACTTACACAGCATATTTTATACTGTACTTATTTTCTTTTTGTGTTTGGTTTTAGCAAAGGTCAGCTCTATAGCCGCAGGAAGCCATGTCTCATTGGTGCTACAGGACTACCCAAAGTTGGCAAGAAGGATTTTTGTCTTCTTTATGACTGTTGCATCTGCAACAGCCAATTTCAACACCTCACGCCCAAAGTTCTCCAACAGGTAAGACAAGGTGTGCTCCAGGGGGTAGAAGAAGCAAGCAGCCACATGGGCCTGGGCCATCTCCAGTATATTATTGAATGGGAGCTTTACCAAGACGTCCAAAACAAGCTCAATGGAGTGAACACAGTAAAATCTGCTGAGGGATACCGGGTCCAGGAATACCAGTTGGGCATCCTTGTAGGCAGTAACTTCCCACTCAGATGCCCAATAGCATGTTTAAGCTCAGCCAATGCCTCTTTGGACATTGGGAAGGACCCATAGATGCAATCCTCTAGCTCCTGCAAACAGGGGGAGACAGAAACAGCTTCCTAGCCACATGATTGGCGTAGTTGGCATAGAATGTGGCAGGGACAAATGGGACCAGAACACAACAGATTTTACTGTCTATGTTTTCTAAAAAAAGCTAAGTATTTACAAATTTTTATTAATTTTTTTTATGTTACCTCTGCGTGTATACTCTTTGCTGGCAGCTTTGGCAGGCTTAGCCATTCTTGGTTCAAGAAATTGCACTGGCAATTATTTGTCCTTGGTTTGGGCTTGCTTGGCTGGTTTGAGGTGGGTATACATTTCAGGATTGTTGACCCAGACAGATGGTGCAGAAAGATTGTACACCTTAAGCTGGAGGCACTCAATCACTGTCTTCTGAATGAATAGTAAGTGCTTGATTGTCTTCTCAGGGGTGTCTGGTATTTTGGTCATAAGGGCCTTTGCGGACACCTTGTATATTTTGTCTCCTTTAAAGACAGCAGACTTAACTCTTGCTTTGACCTTGCGGTCACTTTCTTTGATCTCTGCAATTGCAGAGTCAAGGTCCTTCAAAAGCTTCTCCAATTCTCTCATTGATTTTTACTAACATTTCCTTATGTTTTTATGGCTTTTACCCCAATAAAATATGTATATTCTGATACTATGGCCTCTTTGTTTATTCCTGTTTGTTTTCCCATTTTCTACACTATCCAATCTTTTTACCCCATTGTGTATATGTTTTATGCCCAACTCAATATGTGTTATTTGCTTTGTATTGGCATTGTTTCCTTAATTGGCATATTATTTTTGGTGCTTTGCACTGCCCCTTGTAATAGTATTCTTAAAAATTTGGTGATAAGCCAAATTTGAATAAGAAAATTATAGGTTAACTGTGTTTAGATAAAGTTGTTACTGATCCTAAATCAAAACCTTAATGATAAACTTTAAGCCAATCAGGAGCCAAGTGATAAAGTGATTGTTGTGACATAAAGAATCATTCAATAATTCTTTAGTGCATGTGCGCTAAATAATATGATTGGCTGGATGTTTTGTCATTATTTGCCATTGCCACTGTGGCAAGTTGTTGGTGGACTAGCGCCCAATCAGCTGCTGGGTTAGCACTAGTCCATCAACAACTTGCCACAGCCACAATGGCAAATCAACCAACCAATCATATAATTAGCGCACATGCATCAAAGAATGATTGGGTGACCCTTTATGTCACAACAATCACTTTATTACTCAGCTCCTGATTGGCTTAAAGGTTATCATTAAGTTTTTGAATTTAGATCAGTAACAACTTTATCTTTATACAATAAACCTATAATTTTCTAATTCAAATTTAGTTGATCACCAAATTGTTGTTAAAATTTTCACAAGGGCTGTACAGAGTGCTAAAAATAACTGTGTTCTGGATCCAGATACATGGCATAGTAAATATATGATTTTATAGAACTAAGCTGAACATAAATAATAAAAAACTATAAACAAAGAGAACATGAACAATTAAAATTCAAAATAAAGATAATAATAAATAGAAAATGTTTGGCAACAGGGGGTTTATTGGGGCAGGAAAGAGTGATGCCTAGTAGGCAGAATAGCACAGGAAGGAAGACAAAGAGGCAGTGCTGGATTGGGTGGGTGGGTGGGTGGGGCTGGAAGGTAGGGGGTGGTGGTGGCGGGAATAGGGGTAGGAGGGTTTTGCGTGATGGCCACCCTATACCGCCCATCATATTCCTTGTCTGTCATTGACTTGATTGGCTGATAGGTGGCTGTGGCACAGGGTGGGAGGCGCTTATCCTTGCGTGATTGGTTGCCCATGTTCACGTGGAAAACCATTTGGGTAAACTCTTCAGCCACCATTTGGTGACCAAAGAGAGAATTGTGGTCAAGGACCCCAAGATAGAGGTTGTTGAAAGCCTGAGGACGGCGCTCCTGGAGTATATCTCCAATATTAAAGAACAAACATCAGCCAGATGGATGTCAGCATGACCAGCTGGCTACACAGAGACCTGGTGCCCGCGTTCCTAGATGGCCTTGAGAGCGGTGGAGCCACCCTCCATCTGGTGGCTCAAGAAAACCCAGTGTTTGAAATTTGAGCCATCCCAGGAGTTGAGTAATCCACCAAGGATGTGCTGTACTTATAGCCATTGGTGAATCTGTGTTTGTGCAATATTAGACAAAACCCTTGGCTGAAACATCCAGAAACACACCAATTAATGTCCCCTTCTTGACCTTCTTCCTCCCTTTTTGGGTGGCAGCTCTTCCTTGGGTGCTGAAATTGTCAAAAGCTATAAATAGCTTATAATAGGAGACAAATATGACATCATCTGAAAAACTTGTCAGGCATTAGACCAGGGTGAATTTGATGGCCTGATCATATGGGGAATCCTCAGCACCATCCCATTGATTGCCGGCAAAATTGGTAAGAATCTGTATTGAAGTCACCTTTCCATGCATCCAGAGCTACACCATGCGCTCAGACACCCAAATGCCATGATGCACAAGTTGCTTCCAGACCTGGGTCAAGGGAAGCTTGAAGTCCCACTGGAGGAGGTCAAGCATGATTGAGTAGGCTTCTATGATTTGGGACTCAGGGGCCTTCTTGGGCTTCTTGGCTGTCCCAATCAAATTCCCTTTGTTCATTAGGTTGTTGAACTCCCACATTATGGTGGCTTGGATAAATTTCTATTGGCCAGCAATCTGATCCCAGGACAGACCCTGCAGATTCAGTGCCACAGTTTCCTGAAGAATTTGGGTGGCAATGATTTGTTGCTTGGGGCACTGGGTCAGGGGAGCTGAAGTCTGATTGGCTGTAGGGGGGCAGGTTGGCTGGTGGCAGAAAGTTGTTTTAGATTGAGGTTGCTATCCTGATTGGTTAGTTGGCAGGCAGCTTGTGCAGGGGTTAGTATGGGAGCAGGGGCAGAGCTAGACACTACATGACTACTGAACAAGTCAAAGCCATAGGGTTTAGGGGTCAGGTATATGTTGGCTTCCTTATTACCTGCCTCAAAGGCTTAGGTATAAACAGGTGCCTCCACGCCCTGAGCCTTGCTTCCATTAAAGCTGGCTTGGCTGCTGGTGCTGTCAAAAATGTTGTTGCTATTAAAAACCATTGTAAAAAACCTAGGATAAAATAACTAAAATAGAAAAATAAAATGCTATGGTTTATTTTTATTGTAATCTCAAGTCCATATTTCAAAGGTTCTCAAAACCATTTTACACAAATCAGGATCCATAAAAATAAATAAAATGCCTCTGTCCCTAAATTGGATAGCTGTTGATTGGCTGTAAAACTGTTATACTTCTATTTTAGGCTGCTCATACTACACATCTTGTGTGAATTCATTTTGTTTTGTGCTTGTTGAATCTTGCTTCTAGATTGCCCAAATTTTGTTTCATTTTAGTCCTTTTGTTGATGCCTCATATGAATCCTGATTGGATTATAATATAATCTAGAATAGCATCCATCCATCTCACTTGTTGCGTCAGTTCATTTCATTTGTGGTTTAAACTATGCCTCTTGATGTTTGATATAATTTTGTATAATGGGCTAGTGAAATTTTGTTTTTGGTTTGACAGCTCATTTATTAACCAAAATATTTAAATTAATTGAATCATGAATCTTGTGTGACTTGGATTTTGTTAAATCTGTTATATTTTTGTTTAAATCTGAGGTGTTTTTTGTTATTGTCATAGTTTCAAAAACTACTGTGAAGGTCACCACCACTAAAATGATAAATAGCATCACCACTAAGAAGGTGTTCTTTGTATATGATCCTATATACTGCTGCAATGGTGTTCTGGCTACTATCATGGAGAAGGTGAATCCAGTCCTTGACACCACATACAAGCCTTATGGGAGTTATAACAAAGGGGAAGATGAGGACAACAAGCCAAATTTTATCAAACTGTGGATGGGCAGCAGGTGCTCAAAAAGATTGCTTCATTATATAGAAAAGTATCTATGCCCTGTGTTGTGGCTGAGCCTGTGAAGTTACTCCCCAATGCCAAAAAGCCTAAGTATCACATCATTCCCAATGCCACCCGGGAGACCTTTGACAGACTCATGGAGGAGACAGCTGACTACAAGAAGGCCACAGAAATTGTTGGTATTTTGGAAAAATCTTACCATAGGCTCTGTACTAACTACCTGAAAAAAGGTAAAGTTCTCCTTTTGGAGAAATTCAAGCGTAAGCTAATCCTATTGGTCAAGGAAAACCTGTGGGTCATCCAAAAGTGGATAGACCGGAATTGCCATCTTGAACTGGAAATATCCAGTCAATGGTTGAGTCCACTTTTGGAATCAAGGCTTCAGTTTCCACGTGCAATCAAACTGTGAAAAGTTTAAGATTCTCATGGAAAAAACTCAGGGGTTCTCTGTACAATTAGAACAGCCCTGACAACATTGCCTACCGCCAGAAATACGCCAAAACGTACATGTCACGGTAAATTTCATAATGCCAGGAATTATTCAGCCAAGTAGTAAGGCTCAAAAAGCCAGAAAACCTTTAACAAAATCAAACAATTTAACAGACTTGGATCAAACAGTTGACCAAAAATGGGTTACAGCTGCTCCAGTTTGCCAGTTGAATCCGATTTCCCCCTGTAAGCTGATGTTGATAAATTGACGTAATTTGAGGGTCACCCAATATGATCTTATTTATCAGCATGGTCACCAGAAGTTGGTCACTCAAGGGTTCTTTGCAAACTGGACTAGATACTCACTTGATGATGTGGAAGGAATATGAGCCCAGAATCCAGGCGGTACAGTAGTTTTAAAAGCTATGGCAACAAGCAAAAATACTTCAGATTTAAACAAACTGATTTCAGATTTAAACAAAATCCAAGTTGCGCAAGATTCAGGATTCAATTAATTAAAATATTTTTTGGTTAATAAATGAACTGTCAAACCAAAAACAGAATTTCACTAACCCATTATACAAAATTAAAGCAAACATCAAGCAATGGAGTTCAAACCACAAACAAAATGAACTGACACAACAACTGAAATGGATGGATGCTATTCCGGAGTATATTATAATCCAAGCAGGATTCATATGAGGCACTGACAGAAGGACCAAAATGAAACAAAATTTGAGCAATCTAGAAGCAAGATTCCACAATCACAAAACAAAATGAACTCACACAAGATGTGTAGTATGAGCAGCCTAAAATAGGAAAATAACAGTTTAACAGACAATCAACAGCTATCCAATTTAGGAACAGAGGCATTTTATTCATTTTCATGGCTCCAGATTTGTATGAAATAGTTTTGAGAACCTTTGAAATATGGACTTGAGATTACAATAAAAATAAACCATAGCATTTTATTTTTCTATTTTAGTTATTTTATCCTAGGTTTTTTACAATATGGTTTTTACTAGCAACATCTTCAACAGCACAAGCAGCCAAGCCAGCAGCAGCCAGATCAGCTTCAATGGAGGCAAGGCTCAGAATGTGGAGGCACCTGTTTACACCCAAGCCTTTGAGGCAGGTAACAAGGAAGCTGACCTGTTACTGTCCCCCACCCCATATGGCTTTGACTTGTTTGAGAGTCACTTAGCATCTAGCTCTGCCCTTGCTCCCGTACCCACCCCTGCACAAGCTGTCCACCAACTAACCAGTCAGGATGGCAACCTTGATTTGGAACAACTTCCTGCCACTGCCCAACCTGCCCCCCTCAGCCAATCAGGCTTCAGCTCCCGCCGCCCAGCGCCTCAAACGCAGAATAATCACTGCCCAAATTCTTCAGGAAATTGTGGTACTCAACCTGCAGGGTCTGTTCTGGGATCAGTTAGCCAGCCAGTTACAATTCACCTGGGCTACTGTCATGCAGGAATTCAACAACCTGATGAATAAGGGAAATCTGATTGAGACAGCCAAGAAGCCAAAGAAGGCCACAGAGTCCCAGATCAATGAGGCATACCCAATAATGCTTGACCTCCTCCAGCGGGACCCCAAGCTTCCCTTGACCCAGGTCTGGAAGCAACTTGTGCACCATGGCATTTGGGTGTCTGAGCGCATGGCGCAGCTCTGGATGCACAGAAAGGTGGCTTCATTTTAGGGTTCTTACAAATTTTGCCGGCAACCAATGGGATGGCGCTGAGGATTCCCCATATGACACCACAATTGAATCAACCCCGGCCAGATGCTTGACAAGTCTAACAGATGACATCATGTTTGTCTTGTACTACAAGTTATTGATTGCATTTGACAATTTTGGTGAGCAAGGAAAAGCTGCCACCAAGAATGGAAGGAAGAAGGTCAAGAAGGGGACATTCATTGGTGCGTTTTTGGCTGTTTCAGCCAAGGGTTTTGTCTACTATTGGACAAACCCAGATTTCATTGATAACTACTCATACAGCCACATCCTTGGTGGATTACTCAACTCCTGGGATAGCTCAAATTCCAAATACCAGGTTTTCTTGAGCCACCAGATGGAGGGAAGCACCACCGCCCTCAAGGCCATCCAAGAACGTGGGCACCAGGCCTCAGTGTACCCAGCTGGTCACACCAACGTTCATCTGGCAGATATTGTGTTCTTAAATATCAGAGATACACTCCAGAAGCGCCGCCCTCAGGCTCTCAACAACCTCTATCTTGGGGTCCTTAATCACAATTTTCTCTTTGGTCACCAAATGATGGCTGACTTGTTTGAGCAAATGGTTTTCCATGTGAAAATGGGCAACCAATCACACAAGGATAAGCGCCTCCTACCCCGTGCCACAGCAACCTACCAGCCCATCCAGCCAATGACTGATGAGGAGTACAATGAGCAGTATATGGCGGCCATCACGTGCAGTCATCCTGCCTCCACCCCTGCCACCAACACCCCCACCCGACAACCCAACCCATCTAATCCCAGACCCCCCAGGCCAGCACCGCCTCTACGTCTTCCTTCCTGCGCCTTTCTGCCTACTAGGCATCACTCTTCCCTGCCTCAATATACCCCCTGGTTCCAAAAAAAATCTATTTATATTATCTTTATTTTGAATTTCAATTGTTTGTGTTCTCTTTGTTTATAGTTGGCTATATTATTTATATTCAGCTTATTTCTATAAAATTATATATTTACTATGTTGTGCATCTAGATCCTGAACACAGTTATTTTTAGTACTTAAACACATCCCCTTGTGAAAATATTAACAACAATTTAATGATCAACTGAATTTAAATTAGAAAATTTTAGGTTAATTGTATTTAGATAAAGTTGTTACTGATCCAAATTCAAAACCTTCATGATAAACTTTAAGCCAATCAGGAGCCAAGTGATAAAGTGATTGTTGTGACATAAAGGGTCATTTAATAATTCTTTGATGCATGTGCGCTAATTAATATGATTGGCTGGATGTTTTTCCATTGTACACCATTGACACTGTAGCAAGTTGTTGATGAACTAGTGACCAATCAGCTACTGGTTTAGCACTAGTCCATCAACAACTTGCCACAGCAGCAATGGCGTACAATGGAAAAACATTCAGCCAATCATATTAATTAGTGCACATACACCAAAGAGTTATTGAATGACCCTTAATGCCACAACAATCACTTTATCACTTGGCTCCTGATTGGCTTAAAGTTTATCATTAAGGTTTTGAATTTGGATCAGTAACAACTTTATCTAAAAACAGTTAACACAATAATTTCTAATTCAAATTTAGCTGATCACCAAATTGTTGTTAATATTTTCACAATGGGCTATGTCAAGCGCCAAAAACAGTATGGTAATCAAGGAAACAATGCCAACACAAAGCAAACAACACATATCAAGATGAGTGTAAAACATATACACAATGGCTAAAAAGATGGGATAATGTAGTAAATGAGAAAACAAAAAAGAATAAATAAAGAGGCAACAGTATCTAAATAATAAAGAATTTATTGGGGCAAAAGCTATAAAAACATATGGAAAGGTTAGTAAAAAATCAATGAGAAAATTGGAAAAGCTTCTGAAGGACCTCAACTTGGCAATTGCCAAAATAAAGGACATTGACCGCAAGGTCAAAGCCAAAGTGAAGTCTGCTGTCCTCACTGGGGACAAAATTGACAAGGTTTCTGCAAAGGCACTAATGTCAAAAATGCCAGACACCCCAGAGAAGACAATCAAGCGCTTACTAAATATTCAAAAAACTGTGGTCAAGGGCCTCCAGTTCAAGGCATACAATCTTTCTGCACCGTCTGTCTGGGTTGATGACCCGGAGATGTATGCCCACCTCAAACCTGCCAAGCGTGCCAGGGCAGAGGATACCAAATTGCTTGCGCAATTGATTGCGCCAAGAATGGCAAAGACGGCTGAAGCTGCTGGCAAGGAAGAAACCCAAGAAGGTAGCCTAAAAAATTATAATTAATAAACCTTTTTAAATACTTACCTTTTTTTTTGAAAATGTTGATGGTGAACTCTGTCAGGTCCTGGTCCCTTTTGTCCCCCCCACCTTCTATGCCAACTATGCTAATCATGTGGCAAGACAACTTTTCCTGTCCCCCCTGTCTTGCAGGAGCTTGAAGAAAGAATCCATGGTACATTCCCAATGTCCAGGGAGGCATTGACTGGGCTTTTGCATGGTGAGGGGGCATCTGAGTGGGCAGTTACTGCCTACAAGGATGCTTAACTGGTCTTCCTGGACCCGGTTAACCTCAATGGAGTTTACTGTGTAAGCTCCATTGAGCTTGTTTGGGACGTCCTGGTGACGCTCCCATTCAAGAATATACCAGAGATGGGCCAGGCTCATGTGGCTGCTTGCTTCTGCTTCCTGGTGGAGCATACCATCTCTTACCTGTTGAAGAACTTTGGGCGTGCAGTGTCAATATTGGCTGTTGCGTCTGCAACAGCCGCAATGAAGACAATAGTCCTCCTGGGGGACTTTAAGTTGGCCTGAAGTGCCTACAAGATGGGGGTCCCTGCAGCTATGGAGCTGAACTTTGCCAAAACTAAGCACGAGAAGAAGATTAGTGCTGTATACAACAAATTGTGCAAGTTCACGGAAGCCTTTGAGGGCAAAGGCTTCATCTGGTTGTTTACCTGGGGTTCCTATTCTATTTTGTGATGGGCACGTCTGTAGAGGACCTAGACAGGGTCCTTCTTGGGGTCAACAAGGCCAGGCTCTCATTGGACAGGAAGAAGGTCCCCCCCTGGGTATGACTCAGTGGATCACGTCATACAGGACGCCCTGGTCCTGGCTGGCATCTTCAGGTTTGCAGCCCCGCCAGAAAAGCTTCATTTCCATTCCTACCTCACCATCCTTCCTTTTACCAGCAGGCGCAAATACTTTAATAAGGGTGTATCCACCGTCCACAGTGTGGCGGTGGAGGTTATGCGCCACCTCCATTCCGGGGTGGGTACATACCGCCAAACCCATTATAGGCGCACTTAATTTTATCTCTATATCAATAAATATATTTATAATCTACTATATTTCTATATTATAAATATTTTTTCAAATAATATTTTAGCAAACAAGATTTGCAAATGTATTGCGGCTATGGGTTTCATAAAAGTATTAAATAATACTATAATAAAAATAAATTTCAACTTTACAATTTATGCTTTTTTTATAGACTATTTTATATTTATTTGATAAGAGTGATATAAATATATTCACATAATCAAGTATTATGTATTTGGGATAACCTCAGATGAAATAATAAAAATCAATATAAATAAATAAATTACTTACATCTATTGATAGATCTTCTTAATGTGATTGCAGGCATGGAAACATCTGAATATAAAATGATAATCAATAAATCTTGAATAGTAAATTAGAGAATAAAAAAAGTTGGACACACTAAGCCTTTAATTGATTGGCTGTTTGGCTAGGCACGCAGGGATGAACAAATCAGCGTGGCCATAGAATTTGGCCACAGTCTCAGCTGGGAGGGTGTGGATCCCAGCCTGCTGCAAATTAAAGAGGTCCTTGGTCCCAGTTGGGGTTCCTCGCTTGACAACTTGCTTGAGCCACCCAAAGACTTCCTCAATGGGATTTTGGAAGGGTAAATAAGCTGGGAGGAAGAGAAGGCGTAAATTTGCTGTGGCCAATTGCTGGGGGCCCACTGTAATGCTTGTGTTGATCATTGGGAATTCCTCAAGAATGTCAGCCACCTTGTGGAGACCAACGTTGTCCAATATAATTACGTTGGTGAAGCCCGGGCTTGTGCGCCTCAGGTGCTCCTGGATCAATCAGAGATATGCCAGAAAGGTACAGCTGTTGTGAGAGTCTAGTTTTATTTGATAAAGCTCAACCCCCTTTGGACCGAGGAGAGCCACCATTGAGTATGATGTGGTGCAGACTGCAGCATGCCAAGCCATCCCATCATTGGAGCCTTTAGGGACATACCCATACTCATTGCGCATCAACAAGGAAAATGCTGATTTGTTGATATAATAGAATTTCACTGTCCCCTTGGCTTTGAGGGCAGTGTACGCCTCAGTATAATTTTTCTGGGTCCCAATATTGGCTGGGCTTTTCTGATTGTAGGGGGATACCCCAAGCTTTTTCCAGGAAAAGCACATTCCCCTGACCAAATGATAATAGAAAGAAATCGAGACCTCAACCCTAAAAGCGGACTTGACCATGGCCTGTATATTTGCCAGCTCAAGATGGCAATCTTGGGTTATCCACTGGTGGATTGCCCATTTGTGCTCCTTGGTGAGCATAGAAGAAACACACAAGGATTTCTCCGCGGCAAGGACTTGGCCAGTATCAATGAACTTGTTGAAGTCTTTGAGGCGTACTTGGGATCCATCCCAACAAGAGCCGCAGCCGCCTTGTAACCATCAGATTCCTACATGAGCCGGAGAAGGATGATGCGCTTAATGTCAGGAATGCGCTTGTGAGCGGGCTTTTTAGCAGTGGGGATTGGCTTGTTGGCGTTGGGCACAACACAGGGCTTGGGCACATTGGTGTAAAACGCAGCAACTTTCTTTAGTACTAACTGTCCCTCATCAGTTTGGTAGAACTCAGGTACTTGTCCTCCTCCTGATTGCCATCACTGACGTAGGACTTGTAGATAGTATCAAGTACAGGCTTCACCTTCTCCAGCATGGCTGACAGGACCAACTCTTGCCAGTACACAATGTCAAACACATACAAAGTAAGTTCTACCTCCTTGTTTCTAACTTTCTTTGTAGTGGTGACTTTGGTGGGCTTCTGGGTCAGCTTTGGGACCCAAGGGTTGATGCTCTGCACCCTAGCAGCTTGTTCTCCTTGAACCAGCTGTGTCAGTGCAGCGTCACTATCAAACTCTCCTCTCCCATCTCCTTCCTGAGTAGGCACTTGCATTGCACTAACTCTGTTCTTTGACCCGCGGGGGCAACCGCATTTGCGGCGCACAACAGGTGCAATGGTGGTCTGTTTCTGTGTTCCTTCCATTTTGAGAATTTAATAAAATATTAAATAAAACTTAATTAAGTTACTCCTTATTTTTAATTTTGCTTTTATCTGTTTATGGATATTCAATTAATATTTTTCCCACCCAATATCCCAATTATAGATTTTTATTTCTTAGTTAGTTGTTTTTGGTTTTACCACACCCATTTTAGAATACCCAAAATAATTTCCACCCATTTTCTCATATTTTACGCCAAATTAAGCACCCAACACAATTTTTTTAAATTTTTTTTTCAGATCTTGTGTCTTATTTTAGATACCTTTTTATCATTCTTGATTATAACCCATTGCACAAACTGAGTGGGTAATTTTGTTTACATAGTGAGTTGCTATTGTGTTTTGTTTTTGGATTGATTTTTGATACACCACACTTGGGTGTATTTTGTCACCAATTCACATAGTAAACATATGTACACCAAAAGTCAACTCACATCATTTTGTTTGTGAATCAATGTATTTTGGATTATATTTTGAATGGTTTTGCTTTGCATGTGAGCCCTTTGTTGCTGTGTTGACCCGTTTTGCCCATTAACGCCAATAAACCCTGTTAACAGAGTTTATATTTTAACCTGAGAGTTGGATTTTGTTTAAATCTGAAATCATTTTGTTTAAATCTGAAGTATTTTTGCTTATTGTCATAGCTTTTAAAGCTACTGTATTGCTTAGTCAAATTTTGACATATATTGAATAATTTTCACTGTTTCAACTCTTAAGAGTTGAGCCCTTTCAAAAAATTTACTCAATAGAATCAAATATCCCTTGGTCTAACTTTTATTTCGAATACATCCTGTAGTTGGCCTTCTGCACTACATTCCCTACAACTTAATTCTTAGTCAGATTATTACGGGAAGATGGGGCCCTGCTTTTGGTACTTTGTTGTTGCCTCTGCTCAAGGTTAATCCAATGCCTGCCAATCTCAGAGTTGTTCCTCCTGCATCAGAAACTAAAACTCTGGTTATATCCCAATGCCCTGGATTTTATGCTGAAGACACCCTGATTCTCTTGCAGGCTATTTATCCTGGACTCTTTTGGTTAGGGTTAATCATTTTGCTTAACCCTAGTATCTCATTTGGAAATTTTCACAAAACAGTATTTGAGGCTACATTGGTGATTAATCATTAACTCCATGTGTATTTGAGTGGTGATTCCCCACCACTTGGAGACAGCTTCTTACTATCCATTAATTTCTATCACAGTACACCACGCTGAAGGAAAAGGGCACAGTAAAGTTCTACTACATCAATGAGTCCTCCTTTGTATCATCCATGAGAAATGAATATGGCTATGTCCCCAAAGGTGAAAAGAACAGTATGTCCCAGTGTGCAGCTGTCCAGTCTGTTGCCTACTCAATGGTAGCTCTTCTTGGTCCCTTGGTATTGAACTAAACTAAATAATCAAGGGTTCCCATAATAGTGGGACCTTTCTGGAATTTCTCCATTGGCTCTGGAGCACCTCTGAGTCACCAATTTGGGTGTCATCAATATCATAGTATTGGATAATGTTGGCCTCCACAAGGTGGCAGATATTCTTGCAGAATTCCCAGTGATTGAGCCTAGTGTAGAAATTGGCTCCCAACAATTGGCCACATCCAATTTAAGACTTCTATTCCTCCTTCCTATTCCTCATTCCTCAATCCAATCAAGGAGGTCTTTGGGTAGCTAAAGCAAGTAGTCAAGGAAGGGGCGCCACCTAGGCCCAATGATTTGTTAAAATTTCTTTAGGTTGGTGTCCATACCCTCCCAGCTGAAACTGTGGCTAAATTCTATGGCCACACTGATTTTTCTCCCTGTGTGCCTCTCCAAGCAGCCAATCAATTAAAGGCTTAGCAAATCCAAACATTTTATCCTGCATTTTATTTTTATTTTTTTTCTATTTAATTTAGTTTATATTGTTGTTCTTCATACAATCCCAGTTGTATACTGTCAGGTATAATAAAATTAACAAAGCAAAGCCAAATGAACAAATAACACACAAAAATAATTCTTTTTATATTGTGATTTTATTTAGTTTAGTTTATATTGCTGTTCTTTATATGATTCTAATTGTATTCTGGTGGGTACAGTAGTTTTCAAACCTGTTGAGATAAATGTATACTAGTCATTTTAGAACACATGAACTCAGTCTAAAAACAAAATCAAAGTGGATCCAAATCTATTGTAATTTAATATAAATTCCTTAATTTTTGGTTTTGTTTTTAGACTTATTTCATGCGTTCTAAACAGACTAATACATGTTTATCTCAACAGGTTTGGAAACTACTGTATAATAAAAATTAACAAAGCAAAGAAGGTTGAATGAATGAACAATATGAAAAACTTATTTTTATATAGTGATTTTATTTGTTGAATATAAATGGGTTGAATATTGTAGATTTTAAGGAAATTATATATAAAAAACTTAAAATTTTTATTTGCGTTTAGAGATTTATTGGGGGTGTGAGCGGCAGGATTCCAGGACTTGTTGTTGAAATAAACTAGAAATTTCTATTTTCAAAGTGCACAGTAGTTTTAAAAGCTATGGCAACAACTAAAAATACCTCATATTTAAACAAAAATATTTCAGATTTGAACAAAATCCAACTATCAGATTAAAATATACACTCTGTTAACAGGGTTTATTGGTGTTAATGGGCAAAATGAGTCATTGCAGCAAAGAAGTGTTCATGCACAAAGCAAAACCATTCAAAATACAATCCAAAATACATTGATTCATAAAAAAACTGGTGTGAGTTGACTTTTGGTGAACATATGGGACATTATTTTTCTTGTTATGCCTAGGCGCCAGATTTATTCTTTTATAACTTAATTGCATTATTCATATTCAAATTTTTCAGAAAGCTTAAAATACAATCAACAAATTCCAAAACTTTAATTGATCTTGGGCCTAGATGATTTTTTTTAAAAAATAAATCATAAATTTTAGAATTGAAAATTGCAACTTATAGTATTACTGAAAATATCTTAAGTGCTACTACAAACTACAAACCAAAAATATTTATGATGAGTTGCATGGGAGAGTAATAGCAGCTCCAAAGCTATAAATGCTATTACCCTATCTTTGACTCATCATAAATATTCTTAGTTTGTTTCAGAAAAAAATGTTGTTGTTTTTGAAAGACTGATAACTCTATTTAAAATACATCCTCTAGTAAGCTGCCCTACTTCATGAACTGCCCTAGTGCACCACTAGCATCTTCTGATATTTTTGTTTCTCTGGTATCATCACGTGATTTCAAATGATAAGTTATCTCAGAATATTCTGAGAAACTTTCAAATGTTAAAGGTGAAGTATACAACTTCCCATTTTCATCAAATATGAAAGATTAATGTGCAGATTTTTAACTTCAAGCTCTTTCCTTATAGGCCTAACTTTTCTCTCATAAATATAAAAGAATGACTTTTGAGAAATATTTGAGCCTGATAGCGCTGATTTATATAACTCTTTTCTTTTTTCTTCTTGCTCAAAAATATTTTTAATATCATTTATATTCTTAATATAAAAATGATTTTCTTTCTCTTTTAATGTTTTTTATTACACCAAAGTGACCATCAACAATGCTTTTTCCATGACATTCCACAAAACAATTATATTTTATAGAACCCTTAATATATTTAGGTGCCTCTTTAAATAAGTAATATAAAAATTCATATGATCTAAAATGATTTCCATTATCAGTCCATACTTTTATATTTTTTATTTTTTAAATCTATCTAATTTAAGAATTTTTATAAAACACTCACCTGAAAATAAAGAATCATGTGATAATATTTGAGACAAAAAATCATGATATTCATATTTAATTCTATTGTTTTTCTTAAAAACTAATGCAAACCCTAATAACAAGATTGTTTTTTTGAATAAAAACAATTATTGGTCTCAATTGGACCACCTCCAACCTTTAAGTTTTCTTTATAATCTATAACTACAACATAAGACTCATCATCTAATTCATTAATATCTTTTTTATATTCACAATTTTGATGAACATAAAAGTCTTGGTGCTGATTAATAGTCTTTAAGTCACTGTCTATAGATTCTGGTAATGGCAAGTTTTTACTTTCACATTATTCCTTCTTTTTTTCTAGCAAATTTTTTAAATTACAAATATTGCACATATCAGTTTTTTTTACTTTTATTATATTTTTAGGGATTAATTTATAGTAAGTAGAAATTGAAACTGAAATTTCATTTTTTATTTTCATATTTTAATATATTTCTTTTTTTGTTTTAAGTAGAGAGTATTTAATTTCAGTTGAGTAATTACTCATCTCTTTTTATATATCTTTATAAATTTTTTCAGGCACTTTTTTTGTAAACTGGCTTGTTTCAAAAGAATTTTCCTGCAATTTTTTAATTATTTTTTTAGTTATTTCTTTTTTTAATGAATAGTTATTATTTTTTTGGCTTTTTTTGTTTAAACTTACATTTTTATTTTTATTTATTTTTCTTGAGTATTCAAACTCACTTTTGGTTATATTAAAACCCATATCATTAAGCTCTTTTAAAGAGTAACTGGAAGTAACCAGAGATTGCAAGGCTGGGAGATGTTTTTGGGGAGAAGATTTCATGAGATCCTTTAAGTTTTCAATGAACTCATTGTCTTTTTGAATTCGAATAGTTGGCAGGAACTGAGCTTTCCCAAATTCAGTTTGAGTAAGGAAGTGCTTGATGAAATTATCAAGATCATCACCAGCAATAAAGAGGAATGCCTTTTTTAACATTGCAATTCTCTCTCTTTTTGTTGAAGCTCCCAAGGAAAAAAAGGGTAGCATGGCAGAAGTAAATTTAACTGAGGACATGGTAGTATTTTGAATCTGTAATTAGGTCAGATCTCTGAAGTGTGCCTTAATGTTGGAGTAGTTATGATCAGAATGTGGCCTTTGAATGGGGTCTTTTGGATTAGAAGCTTTGTGGTGCTTTAGCTCTTATATACCAAGCTAAATGACACCATTCTGAAAGAAATGGTGTGATAGCTTTTATTATAGTTTGAACTTGAATTTATGTTTGCAGAATTGATTAAATACCCAGTTTTCAGGCACAAGTGATGCATGTGAAGCAGCTAAACATTATTATTACATCATATCCTCTTTGTAATCAATGCAAATCAATTAAAATGATGTATTCAGTTAATTGTAACTCTTCCGCATATTTTTAAAATGATAAAATATTAAAGAATTCCATTTAAAGAATGCTTAATTTGAGGTTCAAAGCTCACTTGAACCTTAAAATCAATCTAAACAGTGATAAAAACACCCTAACTTCAAACTATCATAAAATCCTAAATAATTGAGCTTTTTAAATAAAATAAAATGCAAAAATAAAGCTCTCAATCTTATCTTTAATTTCTTCAAATAAAAAAAGCTGTTGTATATTAAAAAAAGAGTATTTATTAGCTTTGAAGTGATCTACTTATATCATTAGATATAATCATATAATAAAATCTGGATTATACTCTTTTAAATTACTTTTGCTTTAATATTAAGAATATTATACATATTAAAATATTTCCACCAATAGAAAGATAAGATTCTTAGCATCATTTTGATAGTTTACAGTGTGAAAAAATATTAATTTTTCATTGAGTTATTAATGTTTTAAATATAAAATTTGTAACTAGTTACTTTTTCAAAATCGAACTGTGTTATGCTGCGACTTGAGCAGCATGTACATTAGAAAATGGCCTAATCCCTAAAATAATGACCCATATGTTTACTATATGAATCAGTGACAAAGACACCCAAGCAAGGTGAGTTAAAACAAAACCCAAAAACAAAACACAATAGCAACTCATTATGTAAGCAAAATCACTCAAATGTTGTGTGCAATGAATTTTAATCAAGAATGTTGCCAAGGCATCTAAAATAAGACACACAATCTGAGACATAAATTTTAAAAATATTGTGTTGGGTGCTTAAATATGGCAAGAAATCTGGCAAAATGGGTGGAAAATATTTTGGGTATTCTAAAATGGGCGTTGTAAAACCAGAAACAACTAATTAAGAAATAAAAAAATCTATAATTGGGATATTGGGTGGGAAAAAATATGAATTAATATCCATATTCAGATAAAATTAAAAATTAAAATTAGCAAGTAACTTAATTGAAATTTATTTAATATTTTATTAAATTTTAAAATGGAAGGAATACAGCAACATAGTACTAATGCACCTGTTGTGCACTGCGGTTGTGGCTGCCCCCGCGGGTCAAAGAACAGAGTTAGTGCAATGCAAGTGCCTACTCAGGAAGGAGATGGGAGAGGAGAGTTTGATAGTGACGCTGCACTGACACAGCTGGTTCAAGGAGAACAAGCTGCTAGGGTGCAGAGCATCAACCCTTGGGTCCCCAAGCTGACCTAGAAGCACACCAAGATTACCACTACAAAGAAAGTTAGAAAAAAGGATGTAGAACTTACTTTGTATGTGTTTGACATTGTATAACACCAAGAGTTGGTCCCGTCAGCCATGCTGGAGAAAGTTAAGCCTGTACTTGAAACTATCTATGAGCCTTACGTCAGTGATGGCAATCAGGAAGAGGACAAGGAGCCTGAGTTTTACAGAACTTATGAGGTACAGCTGGTGTTAAAAAAGGTTGCAGCCTTCTACAACAAGGTACCTATGCCTTGCAAGCCTATCACCAATCAGGATCCAAGTTCATCTGAGCCCACTAAGCTTGTCCAGAAGCGTACTCCTAATATCAAGTGGATCATTATTCTTCAGCTCATGCAAGAATCTGGTGATTATAAGGTGGCCGCAGCCCTTGTTGGGGTGGATCCCAAGTACGCCTTGAAGACCTTCAACAAGTTAATCAATACTGGCCATGTCCTTGCCGCAGAGAAATCCTTGTGTGTTTCCACCATACTCACCAAGGAGCACAAATGGGCAATCTGCCACTAGATAGCCCAAGAATGCCATCTTGAACTGGCAAATATACAGGCCATGGTTAAATCTACTTTTAGGGTTGATGCCTCAATTTCCTTTTACTACCATCTAGTGAAGGGAATGTGATTTTACTGGAAAAAGCTCAGGTTATCACCTTACAATCAAAATAGCCTAACCAATGTTGAGACCCAAAAAAATACGCTGAGGCGTACAATGCCCTCAAAGCCAAGACATAGTCAAATTCTATTACATTGACAAATCAACATTTGTCTTGTCTATACAGAATGCATATGGTTATGTCCCAAAAGACTCAAATGATGGGGTAGTTTGGGGTGCTGCAGTCCACGCCACAGCATATTCAATGATGGCTCTCCTCAGTCCAAAGGGGGTTAAGCTCTATCAAACGATACTAGGCTTTCACAACAGCTGTACCTTTCTAGCATTCCTCTGATTGGTCCAGGAGCACCTGAGGCGCACAATCCCAGGCTTCAGCAAAATGTAATTGTGCTGGATAATGTTGGTCTCCACAAGGTGCCAGATATTCTTAAGGAATTCCCAATGATTGACACCAGCATTGCAGTGGGCCCCCAGAATTTGCTACAGCAAATTTTTACTTCTCTTCCTCCCTGCCTATTTGCCCTTCCTAAATCCCATTGAAGAAGTTTTTGGGTGGCTCAAGCAAGTTATAAAGCGTGGGACCCTAACTGGGACCAAGGACCTCTTTAATTTGCAGCAGGCCGGGATTCACACCCTCCCAGCTGAGACTGTATCCAAATTCTATGGCCATGCTGATTTGTTCATCCCTGCATGCCTAGCCAAACAGCCAATCAATTAAAGGCTTAGTGTGTTCAACTTTTTTATATTCTATTTTTTATTATTTAAGATTTATTAATTATCATTTTATATCTAGAAGCTTCCAAGTCTGCAATCACATTCAGCAGGACCATAAATAACAGTTTGTAATGTATTTATTTTATATTAAATCTTTTATTATGGCATCTGAGGCTATCCCAAATACATAATACTTGATTATTTGAATATATTTATATCACTCTTATCAAATAAATATAAAAATGGGATTAAAAAAATTAAATGTAAAATGTACAAATTAGAAGTATATTTTATTAAAAAATATTATTATGCTTTTATGAAGATCAACTTCAGGATTTATTTTACAAAATTTGTTTGCTAAAATAAGAATGAAAAAAAATTATTATAATAAAAATAATATAAGCTGTAATGAAATTTATTGGAATAGAGGATTTATTAAGAGCGCCTGTAGTGAGTTCTTTGGTATATACCCACCTGGCAATGAAAGTGCACAACCTCCACCACCACACAATAGACGGTAGATACACCCTGATTGAAATATTTTCAGCAGCTATTAAAAGAGAGTATGGCAAGGTGGGAGTTCAGGAGCAGCTTTTCTGGTGGGGCTGCAAACCCATAGATTCCTGCCAGGACCAGGGAGTCCTGGATTATGTGGTTGACTCAGTTGTACCTGGGGGATCTTCTTTCCGTCCAATGAGAGCTGGGCCTTGTTGATCCTGAGAAGGACACTGTCCAGGTCCTCTACTGACGCACCCATTCCAAAGTAGAAGAGATACCCAAGGTAAACAACAAGATGAAGCCTTTGTCCAGCAAAGGCTTAAGTAAACTCACAGAGTTTATTGTAGATAGTACCAATATTCTTCTCGTGCTTGGTCTTGCCAAAGATAAGATCCATAGCCAGAGGGATCCCTTTCTTGTTGGCGCTCCAGGCCAACCTGAAGTTGGCAAGGAGGATTTTTGTTTCTTGATGGCTGTTGTCTGCAACAGCCAATTTTTCAGCTGTGTGCCCAAAGTTCTCCAGCAGGTAAGAGAGTGTATGCTCCACTGGGAAGCAGAAGCAAGCAGTCGCATGGGCCTGGCCCATCTCCGGTAAATTCTTGAATGGGAGCATTGTCAGGACATCCCAAACAAGCTCAATGGAGTTTACACAGTAAACTCCACTGAGGTTAACTGGGTCCAGGCAAACCATTTGGGCATCCTTGTAGGCAGTAAATGCCCACTCAGATGCCCCCTTGGCATGCATCATCCTGGCTAGTGTGTCCCTTGTCATTGGGAAGGACCCATGAATTCCATCTTTAAGCTCCTGAAAGACAGGAGGACAAAACAGCTTCCTAGCCACATGATTGGCGTAGTTGGCATAAAATGTGGTGGGGACAAACAGGACCAGGACAAGACAGATTTCATTGTCTATATTTTTCTAAAAAAAGGTAAGTATTTACAAAAAATTACTTTATTTTTTATGTTACTTTTGGTGTTTTCTCCTTGCCGGCGGCTTTGGCATGCTTAGTCATTCTTGGCGCAAGCAGCTGTGCAGGCATCTCAGTGTTATCCTTGCGGGCCCTTTTGGTTGATTTAAGATGTTCATACTTCTCAGGGTCATTGGTCCAGACAGACGGTGCAGAAAGAGCATAGGCCTTGAATTGTAAGCCATCCATAACTGTCTTCTTGATGTTAAAAAGACGCTCTATGGTCTTCTCAGGGGTGTCAGGTATTTTGGTCATAAGCGCCTTGGCTGACACCTTGTCAATTTTCTTGCCTTTGATGACGGACTTCACCTTTGCTTTGACCTTGCGGTCAATGTCTTTGATTTTGGCAATTTCTGAGTCAAAATCCTTAAATGCTTCTCCAATTTTATCATTGATTTTTCACTAACCTTTCCATATGTTTTTATAGCTTTCACCCCAATAAAATCTGTGTTATTCTGATACTATTGCTTCTTTGCTTATTCCTGTTTGTTTTCCCATTTACTACATTATCCTATTTTAGAATTATGTATATGTTTTATGCTCATCTCAATATGTGTTGTTTGCTTTGTGTTGGCACTGTTTCCTTGATTACCATATTATTTTTGGCACTTGGCATAGCCCCTTGTGAAAATATTAACAACAATTTGGTGATCAGCCAAATTTGAATAATAAAAATTATAGGTTTATTGTAATTAGATAAAGTAGTTACTGATCAAAATCAAAAACTTAATAATAACCTTTAAGCCAATTAAGAGCCAAGTGATAAAGTGATTGTTTTGACATAAAGGGTCATTCAATAACTCTTTGGTGCATGGCGCTAATTAATATGATTGGCTGGATGTTTTGCCATTGTATGCCATTGCTGCTGTGGCAAGTTGTTGATGGACTAGTGCCCAATCAGCTGCTGGGTTAGCACTAGTCCACCAACAACTTGCCACAGTGGCAATGGCGTACAATGGCAAAACATCCAGCCAATCATATTAACTAGTGCACATGCATCAAAGAATTATTAAATGACCCTTTATGTCACAACAATCACTTTATCACTTGGCTCCTGATTGGCTTCAATTTTATCATTAAGGGTTTGAATTTGGATCAGTAACAACTTTATCTAAAAACAGTTAACACTATAATTTTCTAATTCAAATTTAGCTGATCACCAAATTGTTGTTAATATTTTCACAAGGGGCTATGTCAAGCACCAAAAATAATATGGTAATCAAGGAAACAATGCCAACACAAAGCAAACAACACATATCAAGATGAGCGTAAAACATATACACAATGGCTAAAAAGATGGGATAATGTAGTTAATGGAAAAACAAAAAGGAATAAACAAAGAGGCAACAGTATCTAAATAATACAGAATTTACTGGGGAAAAAGCTATAAAAGCATATGGATAGGTTAGTAAAAAATCAATGAGAGAATTGGAAAAGCTTCTGAAGGACCTCAACTTGGCAATTGCCAAAATAAAGGACATTGACCGCAAGGTCAAAGCCAAAGTGAAGTCTGCTGTCCTCACTGGGGACAAAATTGACAAGGTGTCTGCAAAGGCACTAATGTCAAAAATGCCAGACACCCGAGAGAAGACAATCAAGCGCTTACTAAATATTCAAAAAACTGTGGTTGAGGGCCTCCAGTTCAAGGCATACAATCTATCTGCGCCGTCTGTCTAGGTTGATGACCTGGAGATGTATGCCCACCTCAAACCCGCCAAGTGTGCCAGGGCAGAGGATACCAAATTGCCTGCGCAATTGATTGCACCAAGAATGGCAAAGCTGGCTGAAGCTGCTGGCAAGGAAGAAACCCAAGAAGGTAACCTAAAAAATTATAATTAATAAAAATTCATAAATACTTACCTTTTTTTGGAAGATGTTGATGGTGAGCTCTGTTGGGTCCTGGTCCCTTTTGTCCCCCCCCCACCTTCTATGCCAACTATGCTAATCATGTGGCAAGGCAACTTTTCCTGTCCCCCCTGTCTTGCAGGGGCTTGAAGACAGGATCCATGGTACATTCCCAATGTCCAGGGAGGCATTGGCTGGGCTTTTGCATGGTGAGGGGGCATCTGAGTGGGCATTTACTGCCTACAAGAATGCCCAACTGGTCCGCCTGGACCCGGTTAACCTCAGTGGAGTTTACTATGTAAACTCCATTAAGCTTGTTTGGAACGTCCTGGCAACGCTCCCATTCAAGAATATACCGTAGATGGGCCAGGCTCATGCAGCTGCTTTTTCTGCTTCCCAGTGGAGTATACCATCTCTTACCTGTTGAAGAACTTTGGGTGTGCAGTGTCAAAATTGGCTGTTGTAGAAGCAACAGCCGTAAAGAAGACAAAAATCCTCCTGGTGGACTTTGGGCTGGCCTAGAGTGCCAACAAGACAGGGGTCCCTGCAGCTATGGAGCCGACCTTTGCCAAAACCAAGCACAAGAAGAAGATTAGTGCTGTATACAACAAACTGTGCAAGTTCACAGAAGCCTTTGAGGGCAAAAGCTTCATCTGGTTGTTTACCTGGGGTTCCTATTCTACTTTGGGATGGGCACGTCTGTAGAGGACCTAGACAGGGTCCTTCTTGGGGTCTGCAAGGCCTGGCTCTCACTGGATGGGAAGAAGGTCCCCCCAGGTACAACTCAATTGACCACATAATCCAAGACGCCCTGGTCCATGCTGGAATCTTTGGGCTTGCAGCCTCACCAGAAAAGCTGCTCCTCCATTCCTACCTCACCATCCTCCCTTTTACCAGCAGGCAAGAATACTTCAATAAGGGTGTATCCACTGCTCACGGTGTGGCGGTGGAGGTTGTGCGCCACCTCCATTGCAGGGTGGGTACATACCGCCAAACCCACTATAGATGCTCCTAATTCATTCTCTATATCAATAAAATCTTTGTACTTTAGATTATTTCAATTATAATTAATTTTTCTAATGTTTATTTTATCAAACAAGATTTGCAAAATATATCCCAAAGAAGGTCTTCATAAAAGCATAATAATATTTGTTAATAAAATATACTTCTAATTTGTACATTTTACATTTAATTTTTTAATTTGATTATTATATTCTTTTGATAAGAGTGATATAAATATATTCACATAATCAAGTATCAAGTGTCAGGGATAGCCTCAGATGCTATAATAAAAAAATTAATATAAAATAAATACATTACAAACAATTATTGATGGTCCTGCTGAATGTGATTGTGGGCTTAGAAGCTTCTAAATATAAAATGATAATTAATAAATCTCAAATAGTGAATTAGAGAATATAAAAAAGTTGGACACACTAAGCCTTTAATTGATTGGCTGTTTGGCAAGGCACGCAGGGAGGAACAAATCAGCGATGGCCATAGAATTTGGCCACGGTCTCAGCTGGGAGGGTGTGGATCCCAGCCTGCTGCAAATTAAAGAAGTCCTTGGTCCCAGATGGGGTCCCACGCTTTACAACTTGCTTGAGCCACCCAAAAACTTCTTCAATGGGATTTAGGAAGGGCAAATAGGCAGGAAGAAAAGGCGCATATTTGCTGTGGCCAATTGCTGGGGGCCCACTGTGATGCTAGTGTCAATCATTGGGAATTCCTTAAGAATATCTGGCACCTTATGGTGATCAACATTGTCCAGCACAATTACGTATGTGAAGCCCGGGCTTGTGTTCCTCAGGTGCACCTGGATCAATCAGAGAAATGATAGGAAGGTACAGCTGTTGTGAGAGCCTAGTTTCATTTGATAGAGCTCAACCCCCTTTGGACCAAGGAGAGCCACCATCAAATAGGCTGTGATGCAGACTGCAGCACGCCAAGTCATCCTGTCATTTGGACCTTTGGGGACATACCCATAACCATTCTGCATCAATGAGGTAAATGCTGATTTGTCAATGTAGTATATTTTGACCGTTTCCTTGGCTTTGAGGGTAGTGTACACCTCTGTGTATTTTTTCCGGACGTCCATGTTGACTGGGCTATTACAATTGTAGGGGGATACCCTGAGATTTTTCCAGGAAAAGTGCATTCCCTTGAGCAGATGGTAGTAAAAGTAAATCAAGGCCTCAATTCCAAAAGTAGATTTGATCATGGCCTGTATATTTGCCAGTTCAAGATGGCACTCCTGGGTTATCCACTAGTGGATTTCCCATTTGTGCACCTTGGTGAGCATGGTTGAAACGCGCAAGGATTTCTCCGCAGCAAGGACCCAGCCAGTATTGATGAAGATGTTGAATGTCTTCAAGGCAACTTGGGATCCACCCCAACATGGGCCGCGGCCACCTTGTAATCACCATATTCACGCATTAGATTAACCAGAATGATGTGTTTGATATTGGGAATGCACTTCTGGGCGGGCGTTTTTGCAATAGTAATTGGCTTTGTTGGCATTGGGCACAACACAGGGCATGGGTACCTTGGTGTAGAAGGCTGCAACTTTTTTGAGCACTAACTGTCCCTCATCAGTTTAGAAGAACTCAGGCTCTTTGTCCTCTTCCTGATTGCCATCACTGCTGTAGGGCTTGTAGCTAGTATCAAGTACAGGCTTAACTTTCTCCAGCATGGCTGACAGGACCAAATCTTTGTATTACACAACGTCAAACACATACAAAGTAAGTTCTTCTTCCTTGTTTCTAACTTTCTTTGTAGTGGTGACTTTGGTGGGCTTCTGAGTCAGCTTTGGGACCCAAGGGTTGATGCTCTGCACCCTAGCAGCTTGTTCTCCTTGAACCAGCTGTGTCAGTGCAGCGTCACTATCAAACTCTCCTCTCCCATCTCCTTCCTGAGTAGGCACTTGCATTGCACTAACTCTGTTCTTTTACCCGCAGGGCAACCACAACCGCAGTGCATAATGGGTGCATTAGTACTATGTTGTTGTGTTCCTTCCATTTTGAGAATCTAATAAAATATTAAATAAATTTCAATTAAGTTACTTGCTAATTTTAATCTTTACTTTCATCTGAATATGAATATTAATTCATATTTTTTCCCACCCAATATCCCAATTATAGATTTTTTATTTTGTAATTAGTTATTTCTGGTTTTACAACGTCCATTTTAGAATACCCAAAATAATTTCCACCCATTTTTCCAGATTTTATGCCGAATTAAGCGCCCAACACAATATTTTTAAAATTTGTGTTTCAGATTGTGTGCTCTATTTTAGATACCTTGGTATTGTTCTTGATTACAATCCATTGTGCACACTTATTGAGTGATTTTTTTATATAGTGAGTTGCTATTATGTTTTGTTTTTCGGTTGTGTTTTGACTCACCTTGCTTGGGTGTATTTTGTCACTGGCTCATATAGTAAACATATGCACACCAAAAGTCAACTCACACCATTTTTTTTGTGAATCAATGTATTTTGGATTGTATTTTGAATAGTTTTGCTTTTTGCGTGAGCACTTCTTTGCTGTGTTGACTCATTTTGCCCACTAATGCCAATAAACCCTGTTAACAGAGTGTATATTTTAGCCTGGTAGTTGGATTTTGTTCAAATCTGAAACTATTTTGTTTAAATATGAGTATTTTTTGGTTGTTCTCATAGTTTTAAAATTACTGTATGGTGTTGCCTCATTGTGTGGTGGGAATATAAGGTGTCATTACACCTGTTTCTGCACGGCAATAGACATTAATAGCGTCAGTGGTAAACTGACTTTTGCTGTCCCTCAGCTTAGAAATAGTCACAGAGTTGAGACCTTTGTAATAAGTGGCTGAGGGTGAAGATAAAGCATTGGTTAATCTGGATCCAAACCATTGTCCCCAGTGATGAATGCTACGTAGAGTCTAGAGAGGGTGTCTTCCGTGACAAGTTCCTTCCAAGGCTTTTATTCAATGTGCAACTGGTAGAGGGACAGATGCTTGACCCAGTCTACCTGGTGTTGTGTCAAGTGGGACTGTGTGTTGAAGTATTGGAGTGACTTGTGGTCCATCAGGACACGGGGCGGGAATGTGGCCCCCTCCAAGTAACAATGCCACTTCTTGACGCAGTGCATGATTGCTGCTAATTCCTTATCATGGATTGGGTAGTGTTGTTATGAGTCAGTGAGCTTCCTGGATTTTTATGCTACATGGAGGAAGACATCCTTGTCAGTTTCTACCTGTAACACACCCCTTTGGCTCTGTTAGAAGCATCAGTTTTGAGTTTGTATTGGCGGTTCCGGTTGGGGAATTGCAATACAAATGAAGTTGTAAGTCTTTGCTTCAACGTCTCAAAGGCTTGATCCCTGACAGGGGTCCATTGGAAGTGCTGTTTGGTGTTTAGGAGCTTGATGAGGGGTGCAATAAGTTCCCTGCAATTTTGGATGAATTTGCGCACGTAGGCAACCATGCCTAAGAAGGTACGCACCTGGGCCACATCAGTGGGAGGTGGCATGCTTGTGATTGCCTGTATTTTGGAGGGGTCAGGCTTTATCTCTTGGGCAGAGATGGTGTGCCCAAGGAATAAGAGCCCCAACCTGAGTAATTCACATTTAGAGGGTTTAGCCTTCAACTGGTTTTTCCCAAGGGTGTCAAAGACAGCACAGAGGTGTTGGAGGTGTGTGGATTGATCTTGACTGAAGACAATAATGTTGTCAAGATACACAACAACACACTTTTTAATTAATTCCTCAAATGCTTTGTTCATTAACATGGCAAAGGTGGAAGGAGCGTTGGTCATCCCAAAGTTCATGACCTGGCACTCAAACAACCCATAGCGTGTGCAGAAGGCAGTCTTTTCCTCATCTCCTGGCGCAATGTGGACCTGGCTGTACCCCTCGGTGATATCAATATTGCTAAAGATCTTTGCGCCTGTGAGTGTGTCAAACAGGTTGTCAATCAACAGCAGGGGGTATTTATTCTTAACAGTCACCTCATTTAGGGCGCAGTAATCTGTGATCAAGCAAAGAGACCCATCCTACTTGGCTACAGAGAAGACAGTGGCCCTGTATGGCAAAAGCAAGGTGCAGATAAAGCCCTTATCAAGTGCTTCTACAAGGTGCTGGCAGAGGGTTTTGTCTTCTTTTGGTGTCAGGCAATAGAGGGGGTGTACCTTGGGAAGTGACCCTTGCAGTTGTACAGCATGCTGGATCTCCTGGGGAGGGGGTAATTGGTCCGGTGCTTCACTGAAAACGTCCCTATACTCTTCAAGGAGAGCAGCAAGTGCTGGTGGAGGTGGAGTAGTCAGGGGGGAGCTGCATGTGGTTCTGCGCAGATAACTTTAACTGAGCATTGATTGAAGTCTAGTTTCACCCTTGGACTCATATGAGCCTGTTTCTGTTATTCTAACAAACACGTTATTATGAAGCAACTTGTTCATTTCAACAGGATATATCTGGAAACCAACCCCATTTCTATTGAGGGTAATTACAGATGTATCCCAGTCAATGTAGGGGTGGTTGTGACAGAGCCAGTCAAGGCTAGCAATGACGTTGTGGCTGAGCCCTGCCATGATTGGCCCAGAGAGCTTAACCTGAACTTTATCCATTCTCACCAATAAGGGTGATGTCTCATGATTAATTGCTATTTAGCAGGAGTCAGCCATTTGTACTGCCTTGAACCTGCTTGGTACTTGGTCTAATTTTTGAGCGTTGGCAAACTCCTGGTCAACAATAGTGTGATTGGCCCAAGTGTCTACCAATAGTTTGTGGGTGTTCCCATGGAAACAAAAGGGATAGGCCAATTAAGTTACTTTATTTGAAGAGTGGCTTGCTTGGTATATGGGGTTGTTGCTATGGACTTGAAAGACATTGAGGTCCTCAACTTCATGAACATTGTAGTTGCAGGGGTTCTTTGCAAGAAAGGATTGAGAGTTAAGGTCAAGTGGGATTGTAGAGCCTCTTGTAACTACAACCCCCAGACTTTTCCCTGGTCTTCACTCTGGGCTAGTTGGATTTCCCCCTTGCAGGGGCACTTAAGCCCATTTTTCTGTTGGTGTGGCTGGAAGCAACCTACTTGGTTGTGAGCACTGCCAGGTGTGGGATAAGTTTGGGGTGGTGCGTCATTGGAACAGCAGAAGCCCATTGAAGCCCAATATCGGCCTCTACAATGGCCTTGTAGCTGTCATAAATAGAGGTACATTGACCTACAGGAACCCACTTGCAGATATGGGGATTGAGCCCATTAACAATCAAGGTAAGGAGCATGGTGTTCCTGTTGGTCACGGCTTCTAGGGCAGCAGCAAGGGCTTGCTGCCAGGCAGCAAGATATTCAGAAACGGACCTAGTCTGTTTAATAGCCAGGAGGGGGGTTCCCACTACAATTGGTGAAAAGGTTTCACTGTAGCGGGACTTTGCAGCATCCCTGAATGGTGCCCAGGTAATTTCTATTTCTTGACTGGCCCAGTTGGTGAACCAGACCGCAGCAGGCCCTGTAAGGCGGCCCAAAGCAGTGTTGACCCACATGGGATCAGGAACCCTACAGATACATATGTGGGTTTTGGTTGAGTGAAGCCAACTGACAATGTCAGCTCATTCAACACCATCCACAAAAGACTCAAGTTGGAGATTCAGCATGCATTGTAAAAGGTCTGATTGGGGCAGGGTGATACTTGTATTGCGCTTCCCAAGGTGAAGTCAATTATACACGCTTGTGAGTACCAACTGGTCTTGGTAGATAACGTAGCCTCAGGAATATCTCCCTTGGGGATTGGGAGGAAGGTTTCATGGTATGGAGTAGTCATATAGCCCATACTCTGTCTTTTCTTGGGGGATTTTTCTTTAGGTAGGTTGTAAACCTACCGCTTCTACCACTGTTGCAACTGAACCAATGATAGTTTATTGTTTGATTGGGGAAGACAACAGTTCAATAGAAAGGACAAGAATGAGAAGAATAAGATAAGGTTTATTAACTGGTATTATGACTAATACACTATATGGGAAGGCCACAAGGTCACCAGGGGGCGGCATAGTGACATGTTCCATGTAAGGATTGGAGCCAAAGAATAACTTGTGTAGGATAAGCAGGTCAAATTGGTAGTGCTCCTAATTAGGAGAAAGTGCCCACAGTTTGAGATTGCCATCAGATGGTTCATGTTGCTAGATACATCAAGGGACGGCTCATCAAGTGCCCCCTGTGTATTGTAAGATATGTTGGCAGGCAAGTCAGGAAACTTGGTTGCAATATTGTGGCATGATTGAAATCAATCATCAATGTAGTTAAATGTAAAATATATTGTATCACAATTAAAATACCTACAATTTAAACTAATATACATTATAAAATAAAAATTGTTGGAGGCAAGTTTTATTGGGCAAAATGGGGGAGTGGATAGGCAAATTAGGTGGCAGACTGGGTTGAGGGGGAGAATTCGATTGGCTGGTGGGGTGGGTTTCAAACAACTAGGTTAGTTGGGAACTAGGGCAGCTTGAGGACCTAGGGCTATGTTGTTGCCTTGATTGGCTTGGAGGAATTGGTGGTACATTACATCATACTCGGACTCTGGGAGAACACTGATTGACTTGTACACCAGGGATTTGCAAGGGAGCAGCTTTTGGTCCTTTGGTTATTGGCTGCTGCTGTGAGTGTTCAGGGCCATCTTGGTGAACATGTCAGTGATCTTCTGACAGGGGAAAGCACAGTGTGGTTGTAGGCTGCACTAAACTCCTGTTTGAAGGTTGTGGGGTTGCGCACTTTGATGGTGTCCCTGATATTGAAAAACAACGCTTCTCCCAGGTGTAGATTGGCATTCCCAGCAGGGAAAATTGAGATGTTGTGATTGTCTGCTTTGATCTTCTTGGATGCCACTTTAGCGCACTCCATTTGGTGGCTCAGGAATATTATCTGTATTTGGAATTGGCTGAGCTCCAGGTGGCAAGAAAGTTGGAGAGAAATTTTTTGTACCAGTACCCATTGGTGTAACTGGACATGGTTTGGTAAAATATAGTCCCTTTTGGGGAAGCTGCAAGGAATGCACCAATCATAATCCCCTCTGTTTCCTTCTTTTTATCCTTGGGGTGTTCTTTTTCACCAAAGTGCCATAGTCCTGGACTTTTAATGAAAATTTATATTAGGATATAAAAATGACATTGTTCAAAATACTGTACAGGCAGAGGATGATGGTGGCACCAATCACAGGGTTGTAGGGCAAATAAGAGCCACCATCTAACTCATCAGCCAGCTGATTGGTTATAATCAGAAGACTGATTACAAGCCCATGCATCTAGAGCTGTGCAGTGTGGCAGGCTATTAAGATTCCCTGGAGCCTGAGTAAACAATGGACCTCAGTCAATAAGATATATGGGTCCCGCTGGAGGATGTCAGGCATGATATGATGTACCTCCTTGATCTGGGGGTCAACCTGCTTCTTTGGCTTCTTGGCCAGCTTGGTATCACCTCTCTTCAATAGGGCTCATAACTCACGCTTAACCATTGCCTTGGTGAATTGAAGATGGGTGACAATCTTGGCAAAATTTACACCACTCTGCTTTAGGCTCACAATCTCCTCTATCATCCCATTGATTCTGATTTGACGTTTTTTGGGGGGCTTTGGGAATAAGGGGACCTGTATTAAAAAGGGCAAGGTTTACTTGGTCTGGATTTTTGGGCAATGATTGGATAGGGATAGAGAGGCCACAGTTGCCCAGTCTCTAGAATGTGGTACAGGCGCAGTTTGGGCCTGGTCTTGAGGAGCATCATACTGGCTATCAGAAAAACCACCCATAGATGGGCCTGGTGACACATGTAACTCACATTCCTCACAACTTGCATTGAATTGGGTGTACACAGGAAACACAGAGGATGTGCTCCCTTGCTCAGCAGCCTGAGCTTGGAGTAGCTCCTGGTACTGCTCCTTGATAATATCAAAGTTATCTTCACTTGTGAAACTCATTAAAAACAAAAAACAATAAAAGTTCTATTAAAACAGAAAAGCAAAGTATTTCTAGAAACCTAATTTTATTTAAATGAGCGCTCCTATTTGAGACATTCTATCGGATATAAATGTCCAAATTTGGATGTGGGTACATTGAAAATGATGCTTTAGCTCCCTGAATTGCTTTTAGTGGATTCACTCATGAAATCACTATTTCCAATTTGAGTCCCAAATATAATCAATATTTTCAAAAAATGAGTTTTTTTGTGTTTGAACTCATCACTTTTATGACTGAACCTCATGTGTTCTCTGTTTGTATCATTTTTGCTACACACTCATTATCAAATTTGATATAGAATGCTTCATGAAGTGACTGGTTTGTGTTTGTTTTGAATATGGGTTATATGTGTTTGCTGTCTCATTTTTAGGATTTGGGGTTTGACTTTAATTTTGTTGTGTGATTGACTATTTTTGTTTTCTGGCCATAGATAAACAGAAAGTTTTATTGAGTAAATTGACCTTCAACTGGTTTCAGTTGGAATTTGTTTTGTGACTGAACCTATGCATTCTAAACTGACTAATATATGTTTATCTCAAAAGATTTGAAAACTACTGTACAGTACAAAATTTATGGAATTACAAACAAAATGCTTTGAGTTACCCTTTGGTGTACATACAGTGGCCCAAAAAATTACCCATCCAGAAGCATTTTAGAAAGAAAAAGTAAATTTCAATAAATAAACTTTTTTATAAAAAGCATAATCAGATGCACCACAGATTTTTACACAAGTAAGGTATATAAAAACACAAAAATAAATACATAAATAGGAAGAAAAAATAAATAGATTTCAAAAATATGAATATTTAATATATAAAAATAGATTTCAAAGCTGAATAAACTATGGACTTAGTACTTTGTAGGCCAACCTTTGGCTTCAATCACAGCAGCAAGTCTTCTGGGCATAGAATGAACTAGGTTCTTTAAAGTTTCCATAGTAATTTTTCCCATGCTTTTGTCACTCCAAATTTAAGATCCATAATGTATTGTTTAGAGGTTTTTGGCAAATTGGATTTGACAATATCTCAAAGATGTTCAATGGGATTCAAATCTGGGCTTTGAGGAGGCCAATCCAAACAAACAGTATGTTTATCATCCAATTATTTTAAGGCTTTCTTGGATTTGTGGATAGGAGCATTATCTTGCATGAAGATATAACTGGTCAGTTCTTAAAGATCCTTCATAAATGGATGAAGATTTCAATCAAGGATTCTTCTGTAAACATCAGCATTTACCTTCTCCCTGATTAGCTGGATTGCCCCTCTTATGTTGGCTGTGAAACAGCCCCAAAACATGACATCCTGGTGTCCATTTTTAACAGTGGGTTTTAATCACTCAATTTTGTAAGCTTCATCAGCTTTGTGATAGATATTTTGGCGTCTCTGAGATCCACAGAGCTGAACTTTAGTCTCATCAGACCAAATCACTTTTTCCCAAAAGAATACCAGACAGTTAACATATTTGTGAGCAAAGGCCAATCTTTTGGCTTTATTCTTTGGACTTATAAGAGGTTTTTTCTTTCAACACAGCCATAGTATCCCAGTTCATGGAGTCTATTGCAAACAGTGGCCTCATAGATATCAATTTCCAAGGTATTTTTGATAGTCTCTTTAAATTGACTGGCAGTTATAAACCAATTTTGCTTAACTATTCTAACAATAGATAGATCATCTTGAGCAGTAGTTTTTTTAGGACAACCTAATCTTGGGCAATTTTTCACTGAGTTGGTTTCCTGGAACTTGAGGTAAATTTTTTGAGCAGTTTCTTTGCCAATCTTGAGTTCCTTGGCTATCTTTTTATAGGATAAACCCATTTCTTTAGCTTGAATAACTCAACCATGCCTAAACTCAGTTGTTTCTCTTGTTTTAACCATATTTTCTGTGCAAAAGATTCTCTAACCCCAATTTTATAATCTAGGTAAGTTTGAATAAGAGGGACTGTCTCATATTCATTATGTGCTTTAATGTACTTAAAGGCGCAGCTCTTATTATTAAATATTTTGGAATTATTTTTATTTTTTCTTCCTATTTATTTATTTTTGAATTTTTATATACCATACTTTTGTAAACATCTGCAGTGCATCTGCTCATGCTCTTTATAGCAAATTTCATTTATTGAAATTTACTATTTTTCTTTAAAATGATGCTGGCTGGATATTTTTTGGGCCAATGTATGTTTACAGTGTAAATCAGTGACAAAATACAATCAGGCTCAGCAATTCAAAACTCAATTCAAAACAAAACATCATAGCAACTCAACATGTAAACAAAACCTCTCAGTTGTTGTGTGAAATGAAATGTAAACAAGAATGATGCCTAGCTATCTAAAATAACACATAGGATCTGAAACATAAGTTTTAAAAACAGGGCAGGATGATAGCTAGAAAAAAAATTCTGTTGACTGATTTTCAGTCAAATTTGATCCATCTATAATTATCTTCATATATAAAAATTTTAACTTTGCAATAAAAAATAAAAAGTTCAAAAATAAAGAAGTTATATTCTATAAAAATTATTATTTACAACTTTTAATGCTTTCATTTTATTTTATTGCAGTTAATTTAATTCAATTAGATTTTTATAAGGTAAAGATTTAAAATCAAGTCTCTTAAAGACAAAAAAATAAAGTTAAATATTTATGTGTTTAAAGAATAGATTTTATTAGTAAATAGAGTATATTTAATTTTTTGTTTTATTTCAAAGTTAAATATGTTGCATATGAAAAAATAGTTGATTCAAATTTGACAGAAAAATTGCCAAAATATCTTCCTGTTCCTTAATATGTGCTGTGTTTGGCTCTTGGGAACAACATCCAAGAGGACACAACAGGATTCCTTTATAACAAAAGAATTGTGGTTTGAAGCTAGCCTTGGGTTAGCCTTCATGGCAAAATTTAGGAAACATACCTTAACTTCCTGGAACAAAAGACAAGGGCTTCCTTTTAGAAAAAATAAAAGGAAAAAGCTTGGCAATTATAAAAGCCAACACAAATGTGAATAACTTATTTTTTATTTGGGGAAACAATTCTACTTAAATAGTTGACTGGGAACGCTGATCATTCACTAGATAGAAAGTGTGGCTGATTGTCATGAATGAAATTTCAATAATTGTATTGAAAACCTGGGAGTCAAACCCTGCCTTCAGGAAATGCCTTGCGTCAACCAGGGTAGACAGGAGTCCACCAAACTGCCAGTTGAGCCAAACCCTGGGCCGCCAGAGATGCCTTGCCCCAACCAGGAGGGACAGGGACCTGCTAGCCTGTCAAGTATCAAGACTGGAAGTTCAATATCAACATTGAGAGCCCAAGAATCAAAACCAACACTCCAAAGGCAAATTGAGTCACCCAGGATAGACAGGGACCCTCCAACTCATTGAGTTGCAAACCCAAGTTGTTAAATTACTCTGAGACCCACAAGATTCTTAAGGATGATTCCCCAAATAGTCACCAGATTGCTGTTAATCTTATGCCACCAAAGACCCAGACCTACACAGAAGTTTTAGCTTGCCTAAAGGAGGTTAAAACAAGGCCTACTGCTAGCCCTGCCAATGATCACCAGCTGCTGCCAGTCTCCAGTCTAGAATGGGTAATATGATTGGCCTGCTCAGGTGATATGGTGAACAACAGCGGCACAACAAAGCATCACCACTTCTGTTCACCAGAGCAGGCCCAACCAGGATCCACCACCCTCCAAACCAAAAGCCAAGACCATGTCCTGCCAGCAAACTGTCCACGGGCCTGAAGTCTGCAAAAAGCAAAAAAGCAAAATCACATGTTATAAGAACCCCAGCGGTATGGGGATGCCCATATTATCATTTTTGATAAGAAAGTTTTATGGACCTGTGTTTCAAGCAAATACTACCTTATTTAGTTTTAGTGCTCTTTCATCTCAACTCTGGCCAAGTAGACAACAGGCAACTTCCCCCTCTAGACACCAACTTGCCAACCCACCTCAGGCGCTATGCCATCCCCTTAGAGCCCTCTTTAGACCTGTGCATTTCATCAAATACTTCAAACCCTGCCTACTCTGAGTTCAATTTGGAGAACATAATCATTTTCAACCCCTTGGCAAGGACTAGAGAAACCAAAACTGTAGGTTGCAAAGAAAAGTGGTACATGAGGCCTATAAGATTGTTCAAAGACAAATACAATTACCTGCCTGCCTACTTTATCCCAATGACCCCATCTTTAACCCCACAACCTGATTGCCTAATGAAACATTCCACTGCCGCTGATACCACATCCACTTAACTGTTTGGAGTACTCTAGGTTACTTTGACAGGATTGGTAGTTGTTGTGATCTGAGGCGCGGCACAAAGTCACAATGGGAAATCCTAACCTTAGGATTGGATTTGTACTAAGTCTCAGTTAGAATGGCAGGGAAGTCTAAGTGATTACCTTATGACCATGAATGAATAATATTTGCTAGACGTGGCTAGAGAGGCGCCAAAACACGTGGAGACACAAAGACAAAAATGTGAATAGAACTTAAATTTTAGTGGGTATAGAAATTGGGATAATATACTGTGTAGCTTTACCACAATACAGTACATGGACAGTTGGATCACTTGCCACAAGCACAAGTGGGGCAAGTGAGTTGCGCAGAATCAGGAAACCAAACAATTTTATTTCTCAATTACAAGCCAGCCTCATTTCAAAGGGCAAAAGCAAAAGAGAGGAATTTATCCTCAAAATAACCCAAAAAAGCAAAATCAAAACATGGTGAATGGCGGCATTCACAACATTGCCCCCCTCTAGATTGGCCTTAGGGGGTGGTACTTGCGGAGGAGCTTGGCATGCACACAAGCAAATGGTTGATCAATAGTGAGGAGTTTTACAGCATACTCTGACCCTTGTTTGAAGGTCACTTCCAAGGGCCCAATCCACAACAAGTCTAGCTTATGAGCCTGTCCTCCTACTCTATGTTGATAGTAAAGAACATGGTCCCCAATGTTGAACTCAGGCAGGGTAATCTCCCAGCATTGTCAGGGGAGAGCTCAAGCAGCTTGTTCTTATAGGCAGACGTGTAGGCAGAGTACTGAATATCAATGATTTGATTGACTAGATCTTTGATATGCTCATCAGTGTTCATAGCCTTATCATAGGAGAGTGGGGGGCCCCCAGGAGCAACAGAGTAGTGGCTTCACAACCATACAGCATATAAAAAGGGTAATACCTGGTGACACAATGCTTGCTAAGGCAATAGGCAAAGAGAGCAGTGGGTAAGTATAGATCCCAGTTGGCGGCGTCAGAGTAAGTAAGCTTCCTTGTGATAGAAACCAAAGTTGAATTTGCGCGCTCAACTGCCCCATTAGTGGAAGAATTATAGGGGGCAGAGAAAGACTGGTGAGACCCCAAGGCTTCAACAACAGAGGTTACTAACTTGGCGTTATAGTTAGTCCCATTGTCAGACAACAACACTTGAGGGCAACCGTGCCAAAAGAATACATCTTGCAGCAGAAAGGCAGTGGCTGTCTTGGCAGTGATGTCCTTAGTAGGGCAAGCTTCTACCCACTTGCTGAAGTGATCAACAACAATTAGGATAAAGCGGCAACCAGAGCAGGAGCAAGGGAGAGGCCCTACAGCATCAATACTGACAGTGTGAAATGCGTGTTGAGGGGGACTATCTTGAACTTGTGAGAGGCAGCGCAAGGTTGTTAAAGCTGACAATCATGGCAACTAGAAATAACATCTGGTATCAGAAAGCAAAGATTTTCCCAAAATTAATTCTTCTGGAGCCAGGCATGGGTCTTGGCAATGCCCCGGTGTCCTGTCTCTTTATGAGCTTGAAGCGCCAACAAAAGGCAAAGACTAGGCCTTACATAGGGCAAGTAGTGGTCTTGTACTTTCTTGAAAAGCTGATTGTCACAAATGAGGGTGTCTTCAGATAACTTAGAAAGGGCAACTCAAACTGCTTCTTTCTTGTTCTCCCATGACAAATGATATCCAATTAGTTCATACAACCTGTCAGCCTCAGCAGGGTGTAGGGCAAGGATGGTCATTTTGGACAGTCCATCAGCATTATGATGTTGAATCCTGGGGCGGTGCAGCACAGTGAATTTGTACCCTTGCAGGCAGAAAGCCCATATAGCTAGCTGTCCTTCTGGTTCCTTAAGCTGTTGTACCCACTTAAGTGAGGCGTGATCAGTGACCACCGTAAAATAGAGTCATACCCATAATGGCAGAACTGCTTGACAGCATGCAACACAGCAAGGCACTCTTTCTCTGTTACACTTTAATTCTTCTCATGCTTATTCAGGACACAAGAGGTATAAGCTACATGGTGATCCACACCCTCATCATCCAGTTGAGCCAAGATAGCCCCAATAAGCAGGTCACTAGCATCAGTATACAAGATGAATTCCTTATCATAGTCAGGATACACTAGGATTGGCGCCTCTTTGAGTTTTTGCTTAAGGGTTTCAAAGGCTTACTTCTGACTGGCGGTCCATTCAAAAGGGACATTACGTAATAGCTGGACTAGAGGTTCACTAGTATTGGTGAAGTCAGGGATAAACTGTCTGTAATAGCCCATCATACCCAGAAAGATTTTTACCTCTTGCAGGTTAGTGGGTGGAAGAATTTTGTTGATGGCTTCAACCTTCTTGGTCATTGGGTGAATCCCTGTCTGGGTTACTTCATGGCCCAAGAACTCAAGACGCTCTTTGAAGAAAGAGCACTTAGATGGTTTTAGCTTGAGGCCAGCTTCTTAAATCTTTAAGAATACTTCTTTGAAATGAGCCAGGTGATCAGTAAAGGTAGCGCTGAAAACTGTTATATCATCTAAGTATACTAGGACACATGACAGTTTCAAGTCTCAAAGGATGGAGTCCATGGTCCTTTGGAAGGTAGCTGGGGCATTGCAGAGTCCCTGTGGTATGTGTGTGGGCTCAAACAATCTTTCCAAAGTGATGAGCGCAGCCTTCTGCTTATCTTTGGGAGAGAGGTCAACTTGCCAGTATCCAGAAGCTAGTTCCATGGCAGAGAAGAACTTAGAGTCCCCAAGGCAGCAGAGAGCATCATCAATGTGTGGTAAGGGGTAGGAATCCGTTTTGGTTAAGGAATTCAAGTGTCGGTAGTCCATCACAATATGATGACCTCCATCCTTCTTTTTCAGCATGAGCAGGGGGGAAGCCCATGAACTTTTGGAAGGAGCAGGCAGTCCAGCGTCTAGAAGTTGTTTGAGCTCTTTAGACACCTGAGCATCCTCTACTCAACTGTGGCGGTAGGGTTTAGCATAAAAGGGGGGAGCATCACCAGTATCAATCTGGTGAATGACACCTTTGGCTTAACTATAATCAGTGCTATCTTTAGCAAAGCTATCCAAAAACTGATCCATTAGGTCAAGCACCTCTTTCTGTTGAACCAGATATAGCTGCAGGAAGTCTTGAGCAGTGAACAATGATAGGACTTGTGGCTCATCCTCAGGTAAGTTAAAGTCCTGGAACGTACCAAAGGGATGTAGTGATAGGATGTCAGGAGCATTCAACAACCTGCCATAGCCAATGACCTGACCTCTAGACACATGTATGGGGAGAGCAGTCAAGTTGGCAACCAGCAGTTGAACAGGGTCTTTATGAGAGACATCCAAGATTCCTGGACAGAGATAGGGTTTGTTGTGTCCTAGTGAGGGAGGAGAGTACAACTCTAGGAATGTATGCTTGGGAAGCTCATACAATATTTGGGAGTCTAGGATAGCCTGAGACCCAAGAGGAATAGTCACAGAAGAAGTGGCCAAGAGAGTAATTCCTTCAGAAGCAGGACATGCCATAGGATTACACTTCATGTTGGAGGAATGGGTACAGTATTTTAAAGTGAAAACACCAGTGGGATATTCCAAGGCACATGTCTTGAGGCGCTTCCTGGGAACTTTAACTGGCTCTTCAAAGATCAAAGGGACCTTTTACCCTAAGATAGAGAGGTAGCCATCCTTTAAGTTGATTATCCCATTGTATTCCCTAAGGAATTGAGTACTAACTAAGAGGTCATAACTATCATTCTCTAAGACAACAGCAGGCGTGGCCAAGAGTAGCTTGCCAAACCGCATGGGAAGAGCAGAATAAGCTCCTATAGTGTGAGTCATGAATAGCCCAGCTGTGCCATACAACTGATTATAGTTAAGGTTGGGGCAAGTTTGAGCTTCTTGACAAGCTTCAAGGAGACAACATTAACAGGAGACCTCATGTTTAAGACAGTCTTAATTTTCACCTTTTGGATGAATATTTCCACACAAGTGGTAGTACAACCAAAAGGAGGGAGGACAGCCAGAATGTCTTGGGTTTCTGCTAGTTCTTTGTCCCACTTTTTGATCATGCATCTTAGGCCCAGGAACTCCTTATAGACTATCTGGAGAGGGAGCAAGACAGAGACATTTTTGAACACAGCGTCAGCAACCTCAGCAGCTTCTTTGGAAGATTTGACAAGCACGGGAGACATCTTGGCTTGAGTGAGGTAAGGGCAAGAGACAACCTCTTTGGCTTCAGGAAGAGGCTTGGCGGTTGTTGTAGCTTTCTCAGAACATAGCTTATAAGGGACCGCAATAGTTTCAGGGACAGCCAGGACTGAATACCCATAGGCGTCACAATCTTCTATATCAGAATCATCCATGTCAGAGTCATCAGATATATTGTGGAATAGCAGCAGAAGGTGAGGAGCCTCAGTGTTGGCAGGATCAGAGTCAGCAATGGAGGGGGGAATTGAAGAAGACTGGGAAGAATTGTCAACCAAGAGCATCTCTGCCTCTAGGTTGACTGTTCTTTTCCTGCCTGTTCTTTGGGATCAGCTTCTTCAACTTGAGGATTGATGCAGACTCAGGAATGGTGACCTATCTGTCCACAGTTATGGAAACCCTGGCATCAAGGGGGATTCTGTGAGTTCATGGTAAGGATATGTAGGCCACGTGAAGACAAACCAGAGGTAGAGGCAGCACAATTCTCCCGCACAACTGCTCCAGAATGGGTAAGGTGCATATCCTGCAACAGTGTCTTTATGCTCTTCATAGAAGAAAGCATGGCTTTATGGGCCTTGAAGTGAAGACACAGGAGCTGGTTAACCTTGAGGGCTTGAGCGCAAGCCATGTACGCCTTATGTGTGGTCAACTGACGGCTTGTGATCAATTGTTATCCTTCCATGTAGAATCTATCTTTGAATTCAGCTAGGGTCTCCTTTGGCTTGAAATCAATGTGCATGAAGGCGTCCTTCTTCACTTCCAAACTAAGGTCATCACCAAATTTGTCAATCAGAAGTTGCTTCATATTTTCCCAGGTCTCAATGGTGGACAGCTCTGGTACTATTACCTCTTGACAGGTTGGGTGTAGACAGGTTAGAATGTATTCCTTCTTAACCTCATCTGAGGCTCTTCTCATGGCAGTTTTGTAGATAGTTAGGAAAGCTGCAATGATTGAGGTTTTGGGGTCAAAGACTTGCTTAAAGGTAGGTTTGAAGTGTGTTTCTGGAGTTGGGCCACCATTGTTGCTATTGAGTACATTTATGCGTGGGGAGAATTATGCTTCAGACTTGGTGGGGGGCTGTCTGGCCCACAGCTGGCAAACACTTTCCTCAAGGGTAGTCAAAGTTTTGGCACTGCGGGTGCCCATATTATTAGCTAGGGTGGTCTGCCGCTCAGTAAAATCCAGGCGCTGACCCTGTGCTGTTACTATTGAGGACAGTTCAGCTAGCTGGGAAGTAAGAGACAGACCCATCAAAAGGCAAGGGGCAAACCTGTCATTTACTGAATCAATTAACTCACTCATTTCCTGTATGTCTTTATCAAGCTCAGAGTGGTCTTGTTTCAGATGGTCCACTTCATTAGCTAGAGCTATCAACTCTCTAGCACAATGAATGCAGGGGGCTCCTGACAAGCCAGGGCGGCAACCATCTTCACCAACAACTCCAGGTGTACTAACAACAGACACCATCACCTCACGCAAAGTAGCAACCTCTTATTGTAAGTCAGCAACCTGAGTTGTCAGAGCAAGCACTTGAGGGTCAGGCTGAGGGACTTCAGGGGGGCAATCCTGACTGTGGGTAGATGCTCTTAAATCTTGAATAGCATCCCAGAGCATTTATTTTCTATCTGATAGCTCATTGGATAGAGGAGAAGGCAGGACATCTGCTTTGGAGGTAGACAGGTCATCTACTTGATTCTGGAGTTTGGCAATGGTAGCAGTGGTAGCAGCCCTTTCTTGATCAAATTCCTTGCCAAGTTTGTGAAGGCTCTTTGCAGTAATTGGTTGAAGGAGTAAGCACTGAACTTGTTGAGTTGCTGCACAAGTTGTTCAAAGTTGGTGAGATGGGTGTTTAGAGTGGAATCTACTTGGGCACACCAGGGCTGTTCCAACTGGTGGAAATCATGAAGATGCTCTGACATACTTGGGGATGGACTGGTGCACTTGTTCAATGGAGTTGGTCAAGCAGGATTAGGAAGTGACAGAGTTGCGCTGATTGTTGGATACTAAAGAAAACAGGGAGTGGATCCACTGCTGGTAGGCCGCAAACTGATCCCAGTGATGAGTGACGGTGGCTTGTAGCAATGAAATCTCCTGAACGTGGAGCCCTAATACCATTTGATGATGGGCTAAGGCGGGTTTTACAAATGATGACAATAAGTGTTCAGTGGAGCCAGCCGCTGAAAAGAGATTTTGTGGAAATTGTGGAGCTACAATTAATTTGTAGTATTCTGCTTTGCTGAACTGAAGCTGGAGGCAAGGGATGGCTCCATCACAGGCTATCCCAAGGACTACTGCCATGACTTGTTCCAAGTCAGGGGTACCCAAAGGGTAGGCCACTAGGCGGGGACCACTCCCAAGGTTCAGCACAGTAGGGGTAATAGGCAGGTTGGCAATGTCTTCCTCAATAGAAGGACTGATAATTTCAGGCAAAGTCAGCTCATGTATGGGAGGAGGCAAAGGTCCTGAAAACGTTGTTGCAAAAGGGATCACCAAGGGGTTTACAGCCCCTGTAGTGAGCACCATTTTTGTTGTGATCTGAGGCACGGCACAGAGTCACAACGGGAAATCCTAACCTTAGGATTGGATTTGTACTAAATCTTGGTTATAATGGCAGGGAAGCTATGTGATTACCTTGTGGCCCTGAATGAATAATATCTACTAGACGTGACTAGAGAGGAGCCAAAGTATGTGGAGATACAAAGACAAAAATGTGAATAGAACTTAAGTTTATTGGAAAATTGTAAATGGAATATATACTGTCTAGCTTTACCACAAAATAGTACATGGACGGTAGGATCACTTGCCACAAGCATGAGTGGGGCAAGTGAGTTGCTGCAGAATCAGGAAACCAAACAATTGTATTTCTCAATTTGGAGCCAGTCTCATTTTGAAGGGCAAAAGCAAAAGAGAGGTATTTGTCCTCAAAATAACCCAACAAAGATAAAATAAAAACATGATGAATGGCAGCATTCACAACAGTAGACTCTATGTGTGACAGAAATTGCGGGATAGTATGAAGCCGTTTCTAAGTGATGGGGAATTACCACCCAAATCCACATAGAATTAATGATTAACCATCAACGTGGCTTCAAATATCTTTTTGTGAAATTTCCAATTGTAATACCAGGATTAAGCAGAACAATTAAGCCTAACAAAAGTAGCCAAGATAAATGGCCTGAGACAACATCAACAAATCTTCAGAATAAAATTCTGGACATTGGGAGGAAACAAAATTTTCAGTTTCAAGAATGGGGGGAGGAGCTGCAAAATTGGTTGGCACAAAATTAACATTGGGCAGCACCAACAACAAAGTTCTAACTGCAGGACCCCATCTTCCAGAAATGATTCTGTTGAGAATTAGATTGTACGGAATATATTGTAACAACCCAACCACAGGATGCATTTTTTAAAAAGGAAATTAGAACTTGGGATAAATGATTTTTATTGAGTGAAATTTTGAGAGGACTCAACTCTTAGAGTTTAAACAGTGAAAATTATTCAATATATATCAGAAAAATTGACTAAGCAATACCACCTGAGTCTTGACCTCCTATTCCTTTCACATTGTCAAGTAAGTGTCTGGTCCAGGTTGCAAAGAACTCTTGTGTGACTAGTTTCTGACAACCATGCTGATTGACAAGCTCATATTGGGTGACCCTCAAATTACGCCAATTTATCAATGTCAATTTGAAAAGGGGAACCGGTTTCAGCTGACAGACTGGAGCAGCCATAACCCATTTCTAATTTACCGCTTGATTTAAATTTGTTAACTCAGTCAATTTTGATAAAGGTTTTCCGGCTTTTTGAGCCTTCTTGCTTGAGCAGATAATACCCGGCATGATGGAACCTACTGTGAAATTACCCTCCAATTTAGCCCTGGGCACAATACCCCCATCCAGGAGATGGGATAAGGAGAAATTCTTATGGGCAGGCGGGAGTTTCATTGCGGCCAAGGTAAGTTTGGGATGACCAATAGCAGTGGGATTATGCTTGTAGAACTCATGAATCAGATCTGGGGAATTGGAACAATTGTAGTGGGGAACCCAGGAGCTTTTAGAATCAGGATAACCTTTCCACAACACCAAATATTCCAAGTGTCGTTGATTCTTGCAGGAAGCCAAAATACAGTTTAACTCATACTCAGGTTCTCTCTCCACAAGAATGGGTTGGGAAAAAGGAGTCTCTTTACCTTTAAAGGGAGTAAGAAGACATTCATGAAAGGTATGGAAAATCTTGAAAGCAGGAGGTAAATCCAGCTGATAGGTGGAGGGACCAATTTGACGTTCAACTTTGAAGGGACCAACTTGTTTAGGCCCTAACTTACAACAGGGAACCTTCAGTTTCATATTGCAAGCATCAACCATGACTAGATCACCTGGTCTATAAGTGGTACCTTCCTGGCGCTTGTGATCTGCATATTCCTTGTAAGTTGTCACAGCAGCGGCAAGAGTAACCTGGAGCTCCTTATGAACCTGCTTCAATGCAGCAGCCTGATCAGTTGCAGCTTCCATGTTGCTAACCAAACAAGGACCCATATTAGAAGAAGGGTTGTAGCCCACATTGGCATAGAAGAGCAATACTTGAGTTGACGTGTGAGGGGCGTTATTATATGTGAACTCCGCCATAGGTAAATTATCATACCAGTCATCTTGTTGCTCTAGTGTAGCAATGTAGGTATACCTCCAAACTTTGGCTTACCCTCTCTGTTTGTCCATTGGATTGGGGATGAAAAGCCGTGGAACAACATAAATTGATACCCAGAATCCCAGTGAAAGCTTCCCAGAACTGAGCAATGAATTGAGGACTGCGGTCACTCACAATCTCCATTGGGATGCCGTGTAGGGAAAAGATTCTATTCACAAACAACCTAGCCGTTTCCACTGAAGTAATTGTGGTTGAGCAAGGTACAAAGTGCGCCATTTTTGTGAAGCAATCTACCACCACCATGACTGTGTTAAACTCATTGGAATTGGGAAGTTCACCAATGAAATCCACCAACACAGACGTCTAGGGTCCTGCAGCAGGCTGCAGTGGAACCAATAAACCTGTAGTCCTGTTCTTGCTTGCCTTAGATCAAACACATACCAGACAATTGCAAACAAAAGCTGCTACCTGCACTGTCAAGCCTTTCCAGGAAAACTGCCGGCAGATTAGTTCCACTGTTTTGTTTTTCCCTGGGTGGCCTGCTGTTGGACAAGTGTGATGAGTCTCCATGATTTCATCCCAAATAATTCCTTCTGGGACCCACAAGCAACCTTGATGATATAGGACAGGACCTATATTATGATAACCCTGAGGCTTACCTACTGGGTTTGCACATGCTAGCTCCAATAGCCTATCATAACCTTTGGACAAAGGTTGCAGAAACTTAACTTTGGAATATAAGTCCAGGTCTGCACCCTCAGTTAGGGACATGGTAGCCAGCGTAGCAGGTGGAGACAATACAAAAGACACCACAGCCTCATCTGGAATCATAGTATGTGTGTTAAACTTGGCATCTACACTAGCATCTGGGAGATGGGAAGGATTCCTGCTTAATGCATTGGCCAAGTGATTGTCTGATCCCTTAATAAACTCATAGCAGAACTTGTATCTTGTCAGGTCATCATGCCATCTGGATTGACAACCTGACAAAACCATGGGTTTTCAATAATATAGAAGAGCTTTGTGGTCAGTTCTTACTACAAATGGATGACTTGCTAACATGAGATGGTAATGCCAATGCTTTAACAATTCCACAACAGCCAACAATTCCTTGTTGTAAATCATGTAATTGCATTCATGAGCTTCCATCTTTTGGGAGAAATACCCTACTGGTCTCTCAATCCTGTTGCCAGCAGTCTGCAACAACACACCAGCTACAGTGTATTTGGATGCATCTGTGGAAACCATAAAAGGAAGCTCAGGATCCACATGTCTCAACACAGGTGACAACAACAAAAGAGTCTTGACTGCCGTGAACGCATTTGCGCACTCAGGCGTCCAGACCAAAGTTGTCTTACCACTAGCTGAATATAACAGGGCGGCCACTTCAGACAGGTGTGGAGTGAACTTCTTCAAGAACGTGCAAGTACCCAATAAACTACGGAGTTGGGATACTGTCACAGGCGTAGCATACTCTTGAACTGCAATTTTCTTGTCAGGGGCAATAGTGTGGCCATCCTCAAAGATAATATTACCCAGAAAGGTAACCTTACTTTTGAATAATTCACATTTGCTTCTTTTAATGATCAAGTTGGTCTGGAGGATGCGCTCTACCTCCGCTGACAGATGGGCTTTATGTGACTCCTCATCAGGAGAGAATACCAAGATATCATCCATATACACAATGGAACATACACCCAGGAGATCCCCCAAGACGGAATCAATTAGTTGCTGAAAGCAAGCTGGAGCATTCTTCAATCCAAATGGCATTACCTGGAACTGAAAGATACCCTTCTTGATTCTGAATGCTGTCAACCATTCCATTTCTTCCGCAATCCTGATTTGATTGAAAGCATTTAACAGATCAAGTTTTGAAAATACCTTTGCCTTCTCAACACACCTAGAGATCTGTGCTTCAAGAGGTAAAGGATAGGGATCAGGGATTGTGATGTTATTTAAGTTCCCATAGTCAACACAAGGAGAAAGAAACCCATCAGCCTTTTGAACAAAAAACAATGGAGAGCAAATCGACAAAGCCTTTTTAAATATATAGCCCTTTGCCAACATGTCACAAGTCCATTCCTCCAAACATGTGTCTTCCTTCAAAGTTAAAGGGTAAATAGGAGACCCAATTTGAATCAGATCAACGGTAGCTTTAACGTCAAAGTCAAACTGAGTGTGCTTGGGAAGGACCTCACCTCTGGTAGCATCAAACGCCGCAGACCAGGGTTGTAAACATGCGGGTAAATCCAAACTTACAGGGACAGAGACAGGAACTAATCAAATAGTCTGAGAGGATTTCTCCATTTTTGACATACCTAACAGCAGAATACAAATAGATATACCCGAAGAGTGTTTGACCTGTAACACATTTTCTTTCAGTAAGGTGGATACATTATGATCTCTCCACCAACCCACACCCAAAATGATAGGATACATAAGGGAGGAGCAAACAGAGAACCTTGCGGTAAAAGACTGACCCAAAACCACAAAGGTTACAAGCTTTTTTAGCTGGAAAAAGGGAAGCTTCTGACAGTTCCCACCCCTAACAAGCATTCCCAGGTGGTACTTGAGTTGTAGCAAGTTGGCAGTCTTCACACTCATAAAGTTTTTGGAAGCACCTGTATCCAAAAAAATGGCTGGCTGATAGATAGTCTGACTGTTATCAATACTACCATAAAATAAAAAGTAACCAGAAGTAGATTTATTGGCAGCAAAGGTGGCAATCTTGGCAGGGTCTTGTTTCTCATTGGCGGTACGGACGGCAGCTAAGGAGGCAGGATGCTCCTGGAAGTAACACTCAATCATCTCTTGGACAGCGGCTGGAAGAACGGGGTTATCACAATCAATGGGAACAAGGGGCAACTCTTTGGACGTAACCACGGAAGATTTTGCAGGTACAACGTGCTGAAGCATTGCCAAGGAACTATCAGGACCAGACACTACGGGGGCCTCCTTTACATTGATGGGTTTTTTCATCACCGCCAATTGTAGCTGAGACAGGCTAGGGGGAGAACAATCTTGGCTTTAGTTGGAAGAAACTACCGCGGAGCAAGGACCAGAAAACCAGGAGCGCGCAGCAGTTTTATCCTTGATTACCAACATACCTTGCTTGGAAGTAGACGGATTTGATACCAGAGAAAGAATTTGGCTTACCAGGGCCTCAGTTGTGGTTAACAGGGAATCCCAAACCTCCAAATCCTGGGCATTCTGGTCAACTGCTAACCACAATGCTGAGAGTTTATTCACCTCAGGAACATCAATTGTACGGCAGTAGGTGAGAAACTGAGGAAGGAATATCAAAAGCGGAGTAGTACCCTGATGGAAGGCGTACAGCTTACGATATACTTTGAGCTCCTCAATAGATACACACAAATTTTTTAACAAAGGGTATAGAGATGCACTTTCAGTTAAAACATGTGGATTGCGCTCCACTGCAGACAACAACCATTCACAAACATCCTCAGAAACCTTTGTCATCACATGGTAAACTTGGGATTTGTGACTAAGGCTTGAACCGGAATAGAATGATAATGCTGACAAAACTTCATGCAAAATCTCATCAGTGGGTGGAGCAGGAAAATAATCTGGACGCCAAAATGACATGACGCAACGGAAATAGGAAACAGAAGATCCAGTCTCAACAACTGTAACTGGAGATGGAGACCACAAATTAAAGAAAAGCCCAAACCGAAAGCTCAGAAAGGAACTGATACAAATAAACATGGTAAACACAGATATCTTAACAGAGCAAGAGAAAAGAAACACAAATTTATGACGAACTGCTTCTAAAAACTCAGATGTAGAAGAGTTGAGTAATGTGACGGAAATTGCGGGATAGTATGAAGCTGTTTCTAAGTGATGGGGAATTACCACCCAAATTCACATAGAATTAATGATTAACCACCAACATGGCTTCAAATATCTTTTTGTGAAATTTCCAATTGTAATACCAGGATTAAGCAGAACAATTAAGCCTAACCAAAGTAGCCCAAGATAAATGGCCTGAGACAACATCAACAAATCTTCAGAATAAAATTCTGGACATTGGGAGGCAACACAATTTTCAGTTTCAAGAATGAGGGGAGGAGCTGCAAAATTGGTTGGCGCGAAATTAACATTGGGCAGCACTGACAACAAAGTTCTGACTGCAGGACCCCATCTTCCAGAAATGATTCTGTTGAGAATCAGATTGTACAGAATATGTTGTAACAACCCAACCACAGGATGCATTTTTTAAAAAGGAAATTAGAACTTGGGATAAATGATTTTTATTGAGTGAAATTTTGAGAGGACTCAACTCTTAGAGTTGAAACAGTGAAAATTATTCAATATATATCAGAAAAATTGACTAAGCAATACCACCTGAGTCTTGACCTCCTATTCCTTTCACATTGTCAAGTAAGTATCTGGTCCAGGTTGCAAAGAACCCTTGTGTGCCTAGTTTCTGACAACCATGCTGATTGACAAGCTCATATCAGGTGACCCTCAAATTACGCCAATTTATCAATGCCAATTTGAAAAGGGGAACTGGTTTTAGCTGACAGACTGAAGCAGCCATAACCCATTTCCAATTGACTGTTTGATTTAAATTTGTTAACTTGGTCAATTTTGATAAAGGTTTTCCGGCTTTTTGAGCCTTATTACTTGGACGGACAATACCCGGCATGATAGAATCTACCATGACACTATGGTGCCCAACTCTGGGCCCTGGTCTTTGCTTGGACAATCTGTATCCTATATTATCAAGTTAGCACCCACCCTATGATAGGCATTACCCACTGGCCTGGTGGTACCCCGCCCTGAGTCACCTAATTCCTCTTCCTATACCTGGCTTCTTGACACTGATTATGGAATGTTGAGCTGAAATTTTGTACCAGGATCAAACATGCACAGATAGGATGATCCAGAATGGGTGGGCATTGATGTCAACCCATTTAAGGAAGCAAAACAATTTCTGAACTTGAAAGCAAAACCAACTAAGTCTTTGCAAGCGTCACAATTCAAAGGCCATATCAAAATAGCCTTAATGGTGTGAGTTACAGCAATATTGCTTTAAAAATCACCATCAACAGAAACTAGGACATAAATCTAAGCTTAGCTACCCTTCTCAGGATCTGAAGATGAATCTTCTCATCTTTTTTGCTGTGCTCACAGTGTACCTTGGGTTTGGGGGCCATCAGTTAAATTCCAACCAGTATGAGCCCATGCTGGGCAACATCAACAATATGTATTATGAGGAATAGACACAACTAGCTTCTTTTTAAACTCAGCCCTGGCCCATACTAGGGCCCTCTAAGCCTACTGTGTCCCTTGCTGTCTATACCACCAAGTATATTGAGTCCTCATATGTGACAGAGTTAACACCCTGTATGATGAGTTGTTAGACTCACAGGATTTAGGTTCTGCTTGTTTTAGTAAGAAACTAGAAAGCTTCTGAGGGAAACCATGCTGAGTTCATTCCTCAGTTAGAGACAAGATTTCACTTGCTGTGGACAGAGAAGAAAACAGGAGATTATGAGCACGTGACCAGAATTTGAGGGGCGAGAAGGAGCTACAGTATGGTTGTGTAATCTCAATCTTTGCAAAGGATGGGTATAGGAGGGGAAAGAAAACCACTGTAAAGATACTTCATACTAGAGTAACAAGCATTGTAAAAGTCATCACAGAAATATTCATAAAGCAAGAAAGTGATCTAACAGCAAAGATGCACAGACTGTACAACCTGTCAAAATTAGAATAGTTTGATAATGTCAAGGTGAAGTAGAGTGAGAGCTTGTTGTAGTCAACCAAATGGGGAATATACACCCAAATAAAGTTGAAATTACCAATGAGGAAAATACAGTGCATATTTACTCTAAAGTAGTAACCCTTAAAGAAGAAATATAGCAAGGGACAACAGATTATAATGCACAGGTACATGAGAAAGACTTTAATTTGACTCAAAGTCAAATAATCAGCTGCATATATGGGTTTACACTCAACTTCACAAATTTCAGGGATCATTTTATCAAAAGAAGAAAGATTTTCAGGAGATTGCAGTAATGAGAATGTAGAGTCTAATAATCTTGTTATTAAAAATTGGCTAAAAATATATTGAAATAAGTGAATCATGAGGCAAGATATTTATTTTAAAGGAAAATATTAAACTACTACTGTAGTTTGTTAGAAATAATGTTACTTAAAGCTCCTGGTTACATCTTGATAAGGTGGTCCCTTGTACATGCTATTTACTCAGCTTACAGATATCCTACTAATGTTGGTCCTATAAGCTGTTACCTGGCCTCCTTGGAGGTCAAAATTTGAAAACCAACTAGTGGTTTTAGGAGAAATTGAGCGTAGGGCATCCATTGCCCACTTGGATTCAATTTTTCTTGCCATCACCCACTTACAATGGATTGTTAGATTTAAATCTACAATCATCACAGCTGGGAAGAGCTTTGGAGCAGGTTTTCCTGGGTGGCAGCGTTTTGGCCTAGCCATATCCAGAAAAACCATGTCTATGACACAAGTCATGCATCTGATCTCCAACCACTTGATCTGAATTAAGTTTCTGCCACACAAAATACAATATATAATCCCAAAATACTATCCAATAAAACCATTCTTCTTCATCATCAAAACTATCTTCTAAGCTTCTTCAAAGTTGCACCTCATCAATAATAAAATCCAGTATGGGAACTTTGTTTGTTTTGTGATTGAGAAATTTCATCTGGAGGATATCCAGATCTTTTCATGCCTTGTATCTTTTGGTGCTACACAAGGATTGTAAAAGAACCATTTTGCATCACTGAACAACCCCAAGCTATTCTGTTTATGGTACTGTGCTGTTTTGTCTGGTGGATCAGCTTTGTTGTCTGGGACTTTACTTCATCTTGGGGCCCATTTGACTAGACCTTTTATCCATGGATGAAGTTTTGCTGATTAACCTATTGTTCCATATTATTTACTTCCTGCAACTTGCCCTAGCTGTGGTTTGCTTAAGGTTGAGTTTATTTTGTTTGCAGATGGGTTGGTCATCCTTGCAGCTATGAAAGCTACTGGATCAATTTAGGTAGAATGGTTACAATTCTGATGGTAACTATTGGATTTGAGACTTGGCAATCCCATAGGGTTTAAAGTAAGTGATCCCTGTATAGTGTTTCTTAAAGGAAGCCAAATAAGGCAGATTTAAGCCCATATTTAATCTCAAGTTGAGCTTTTCACCTTGGCTTTAACGGCTTGTAAAATAAAGTTAAACGCCAGCAATCTGCCATCAGGTGTAAGTTTGTTTTGCTATTAGAAGTCGGCATCGCACAAAAATATTGCAATGCCTATTTTTATGGAATCGATTCTAGATGAGTGCTGGGATGTTTTAAAAAGGATTGATTGTCAGTTTAATTAGGATTTAAAAGATATATTTTTATTAAAGATCCGTAATCAAATGATTCTTTTTGGCTTTACAGGAATAAAGTTGGATTTGGGTGGGAGTAAAATAAGAGGAGTGGATTATATTTATTTGATTAGGCGGGAAGGATGTCTTTGATAAAGGATATACAGTGACATGATTGGATAACCGTTCAAAGCAGACAAAAAGTTTAACACCTTGGCTTAAAGCTCAAGTCCACTAAGCTCCATTTGTCCCATCATCAAGGATGATTTGCTTTGTCACAGTCGAGCGAGCTTCGGATCAATCAGCACCTGATGAAGAAAATATTTAGCCAATCGGAAGTAGTCAGGGTGACCTGCCAAGGCTTTCTCCAGCACGAAAATTTTCCCCTAAACTTCCGGCTGGATCCAAGGACCAGGCAGCCTCAACGAGGACGGTGGGCGTCAGCTATATGCCAAAGCCTGTGTCCCACCTTTCCTCCCGAGCAGTAACAATCAGGAATATTTCCTATAGACAGTCACTCTTGAATTTTGCTCTCTAGCCTGCTCCCTAATTGGAACACGTCCTTGCAAGGTACATGAATGGAACTACTAGTATTAATTATTCCCTTTAGCTTAAAATATGTCAGTAGATCAAATCGTTGCTCCTGCCTCTGCAGTAGAAAAGCAGCCCCCCGCTCAGGATGTCGAAAAAGTTTCTACCGAGGTTGCCCAACAGGAAGCACCCGAGGAGGAGTCTCAGCAGATAGGTACGTCTTTTTTACGTCAAAACTATTTTCTAATAAACTGGTTTAGAGATTCTGGAAGTCGAGGTTGCATTGCCCCACGAACCTTATAAAATTAAAGTTCCCGTAAGCCTCCAAATACTATGATTGTTTAATTAAATCCATATAGGTTGCCCTCACCGAGACTCTTCAAGATATTCGCCAAAGCATTATAGAGAACCCATTTACTTATTTTTATTCCTGCTTTTATCTCGAGCATGAAGGTGTAAGATTGAATGATTATCATGAGTTGGCTGCCATTGCCGACTTTAAGGAAAAGCCTCAGCTTAAGCTCAAAGAAGGTAGTTTCACTATTCATGCCTTAATATTATCTATTGGTCTCAGATATTGTATTGTTTAGACGTATATTCCGAAAGAGAGAGCCGCATCCATATCTTACGCCTCCGTGAACTTCTCAAAGGCTACCATCAACCGTGTGGCCGTTATGGGTATGACGAAGGGCTGAGCGTTTTCCATGCCATTGCACCTTCTTCCAGTAAGGCCCCTTCTTTCCCTTTAAGTTATGTAAAGTTTCCTATTGACATTTCATGTTCTGTAGCTGCTTCCAAAAAGAAAAAGAAGAAGGCTGAGAAATCCCCCGAGACAGTGACCACTACTTCCTTCGAAGAGTACAATTTTGAAGAAACCTTGGCTTCTCTCAGAAACTACAGTCCTGCTGACTCCATTGTCACTCCCCCCAAGTGTCTTCGTTTGATGACCTTATCAGGATGGAACCCCGTCACTCCTGCCCGCAAACTTGCTGGTGACCTCTTATATCTTACTGTGACAACAGTTGAAAACAAAGTATTTGAGATCACTTCTTCCGCTAGTGGCTACTTCGTTAACAATTCTACCTCTGAGACTTTCGACCCCAGCCGTAAAGCACCCATCCACAACATGCAGGCACATTCTCTTATTCACCTGCTGCAATATCTGTCACCTGGGTTCCGCACCAACATTTCCAAGATCCAGCAAGCCTTGTTGGCTTCAGATATGCTGCAGCTGATCCAAGCGCCAACTTGTCAGATCAGCCATCCCTGGATCGTCACCCCCAGAACCCCGGCACACGACGCCTGCCGCCCCTGCGAGGCTTTCCTTGCAACAGGCTCCAACGCCGATGAATCTCTACACGACTGGAACGAAGAGCTTCAGTCACAGCGCGAGCTTCCTCGCACTACCCTCCAGGAGCGCATCCTTCGTGACCGCATGCTAAACAAGCTATATGTTGATTTCTTTGACGCTTGTGCCCAGGCAGCTTATGGCGTCGCTGAGGGCAATATTCCTGCCCTCAATCCCAACGAACCTGAAGACAGCCATATGTTTGTTCACAACAACCTGTTTATCAGCAAAACTTTCGATGGACTTAATCAGTTCGACAAGTACGGCGGCGAAGAGGCAGCCTATGTCGCCGCCAGCAAAGATATCATTGGCGTGCGTCTACTTAACCAGCTCGACCTCGAAGGCCTTTATACCATGGGTTCTTGCTTGGTTGATTATCGTGGTGAGCGCTACGTAGTGCAATGCGTTATCCCAGGCCTGTTTCGCATGCAGGAGCTGATCCAGTATGGTACCACCGACCTTGGCGTAACTATTTTTGCCGATGAAAAGTTCCAAGAACTCACTGCCAAGCTAGTAGACGCTCTCCACCTTTCACCCCACGAAGTGAAAGATGGCAATGGCAAGACTTTCACTCTCAACACTTCGCTCGACGTCAAGGGTATCTGCGGTGCTGAAGGCCGCCACTACCTTGTTGATCTTCATCGCCTTAACCCCGTGGACATTGTTTTCCAAGAGGCCGAATGCATCGAGCGTGAAGGCTTCAAGGCTTATCCTCACAAGATGACACTGCTGCGCCGCGAGACTGGTGGAGATCTTCTATGCCTCCAAGCTCAAAGCCTGGCGGGACCAGAAACGCGAGTCCGCTGGAGCTCAGGAAGGTGAAGCCCAAGAGGTTCAAATCGACGATAGCGAGTTTGATTACAAACTCAGCTCTGATGTTTTCACTGATCTGAGTGCGGGTAGTGATCCTGTGGCTGAAGAGCGTGTCCGTGAGTGCTCCAACTACATCAGCACTGTTATACTCCCTCTTTTTGCCAAGGAGATATCCTCTCATATTTTCTCTCCTGTCGATAGCAGCTCGTTGGTTAAGGTTCTCCATGCACGCGGCATCAACATGCGCTACCTCGGCAAGATTTACGAAATGCTGGAAAAAGAGGACGACACCAAACTTGCATCTCCAAAGAAAGTATTTTTAAGTGAAATGGTACTTCGTTCCTGCAAGTTCCTTATCCGACGCTTCTTGCGTCAAATCCCTGGCACTGCCGCCAGCGATTGCATAGCCCATTTTTTGAATTGCTTGTTCGCTTCTCCTGACGATGTCCCTCAACCCACTGTACAATGTGGCCACTCTTACGCCAGCCTTACTCCTACTCTTCTGAAGGAATCACTTATCGAGACCGTTGCCACCCGCTTCCGCTATTCCATGACCGCTGAGCAGTTGGACTCAGTCCCTCGCCTTGGGCTGCTTCGTGAGTTGTGCATTGTTATTGGTGTTCAGCTTCTTGCTCGTGATTACTGCCTCAGCGGACCTCTTTCTGAAGCACCACGTATGAATGGCGCAGGTCCAAGCTCCATCAACCGCTTTAAACCTTCGGATATCTTGGCATTGTTGCCTAAAGTCAAACACACTCTGCCTCCCCTTACCTACCCCGAGGAGCTGCTTGAGACTGGGCGTCAAACTATCGCTCAGGGCCAGCGCCAACTTGGCTTGGAATATCTCAGCGAGTCTGTTACCATTTTCGAGCAGGTGTTTGGACCTATTACCCCTGAAACAGCACAGTGCTACAGCAACGTTGCTACTGTGCAGTATCACATCAACGATGCCAAGGCTGCGGTGGAATATCAAAAGAAAGCGGTTGTTTCGTATGAGCGTTGCATGGGGCTTGATCACCCCGAAACCTTACAGGCTTTGGTATGGTTTGGCATGTAACCTCGCTAACTTTGTTAGATCCAATATGGCTTCTATCTCAATGGCGCCGGACGCATAGAAGACAGTCTTAAGGTTATTCGCTTTGCTTTGGACAAATGGTATCCATTGTACGGCGAGCTCAACCTTGACATTGCTTATGCCAACGTAACACTTTATCGCTTCCCAAACTAACCTTCTAGCACAACTTGGGCATGATGTTCCAAAAACTTAATCTCCATGAAATGGCACTCAAGTTCTTCAAGAAGGCCTGCAAAGTTTACGAAACCCTCTTTGGCACCAAGCACATCTCCACCGCAGGATGGTAACCCACGACCATTGTATATACTAATTCCATAGTTACTCCTCCATGGCCCGTGCCCAGAACTATCTGCACGACTACAAGGCAGCCATTGCCTTGGAGAAGTTAGTCAATCAGGTTTACACCGAGGTTCTTGGCGCTGATAATGTCAACACCATCAGGTCCTCTCAAGCACTTCAGGACTACACTTCCAATGCAGTTTACTCGGTAAGCGAATTTCAAAGCATCAACTTATTTTCAGGCTCGTGAAATTGCTCTCGTGAAAAGTCCAAAGTTCCATGAGCTCAAGCTTCGTGTCCAAGAGGTCATTAAGCAGGAGCAGGAAAAACTCGAGGCCGAAGCTGCTGCCGCTAACCTCGGGCATCTCCCTGTTGATGATCTTGTCAAATTCATCGATGGCAAAAAACCAAAGTCGCCCAAGTCTAAGCGTAACAAGAAAAAGAGCAGCGCCAAATAGGTGATCACTCCCTCCACCCTGCCCCTTCCTCCACTCGCTAATGTTAAATTGTCAACCTCTTCCTCCCTTTATATATTTCCAAGGCTTAATTCTTGGTAACCTTCGTTTTAGGGTATCCTGATTTCTTTGGATTAAAAGGTTGCATCATAGACTGACTTAATTTTCATCATTAATGCGCCATTTCAAGCTTATAAAACAGGCGTTTCTTTACTAAGTAGTAGGCTCTAGCCTATAATAAGAGCATATGTTGGTCAGATGGCTATACTCGTATATAAAAGTAAATATCTATAGAATAAAATTTTAATTTAAAATCAATTGGTAGACTTTATTAAAAACATCAAACTCCATCCTACTGATGAAGAGGTTGTGAATGGCAGCATTACCAACTGGGCTCACACATATCTAAGTGGTTGTTTGGATTTATCTGGCTCTCACTTTCAAGTCAACCCTACCGTTTCTGCAGCCACTCTAAAAGCAGCAACCCCTATTCTGGATTGACCCAGAGACTGTTATGTTCCCAAACCAGCTATCACTTGCACCGTTCCAAGTATCTTCATCAAGGTTGATGCCTAGTTTCAAACTCAATAAAGATTAGTAATCCACTAAAATTACCCAAGATCTTCCTTTCACATGTCTGAGACCTTTAATACTCCTGTACCCTTCTTTTTACTGGGGAGGACTAACTATACCCAACTCTTCCAGGTCCCTTATGTCATACATATACTTTATGAGAGTATATTATACAAGGAGATGTAAAGGTTTAGAAGAGAATTGATACCTCTATTAAAACAGAAGAAGGGTATTGCATAGCTCATCAGTATGCTGCATGGTGTCCATATAGGTTGTACACACCATGCAGGTTTACAAAAGTCAGATCCTTTTGGGAAATAAAGGGGTTGATCCTAGTGTACCATCCAGATCAAGCCTCAAAGCCGCCTTCTACTCAATAGTCAAGCCATCTATCAGGAAAATAAGGTTTTAAGAGAAAGTAATCAGAGATGCTGCAATATCTTTCCTTGAAGTATCACAAGGCAGAGCATTGGGTAATCTCTTGAGGATATCCAGAAAGCATACTTGGTACTGATTCAGTTTATTCCTGAACACTTTTAAGTGTGGGTCTCTTTAGGCTTATCTTGTCTTGAAGAGGCAGAGTCAGTTGAGATGCATCTGTTTGAGCGATGTTTGAGATTTAATCCCTTTGATAAGGTAGGTGCTGCTGGGTTTAGCTTTCAGAATAGTTTCTTGTCCTCATAGGCCAGGTTACAGCTTACATCTTTTATGATTGATCACTAAACTTTATCACCAGCTTGGAATATCCCAACCTGGAGTGAGATGCCTTCTCTGTCACCGCTTTTTTCTTTCTTTTGTACAACTGAGTTGTCCTTCTTAGGAACTTTCTTAGAGAGTGGTTGACAAGGTCCTTTGTTGCTACTAACTAGGGTTGGTTTATGCCCACAAACAGTTTTCTATGGACTTTTCCTAACATTTGGTTTATTCAAGTGCAGCAAGCTATCAGTGCATTCAAGAGCATGCCAGTTTCAGAGCAGTGAAATGTTGGCTAAAAGCTTTCTTTGAGCGTCAAGCCAAAATCTGATTCCAACCTGCAGCTCTACCACTTTCTTGGGAGCAGTAAGGACAGCTATCTGTGTGCTGGGCACTTTTGTTAAAGGTGAGCCTCTTTTCTCTATCCAAGATGCAGCATTTCAGTTTAACAAGCTCAGCAATTATTTTTTCATTAATGAACCATATTATGACATTATATTTGTGCACCTTGATGGCCTGCACTCAGGGAAATCTGCTTGCTTAGGACAATGGCAGTGATCATGTACTTTTTGACCTTCTTTTTGCCTGGTACAGGCCCCAAAAATGACCAATGCCCAGGCCTTGAATGATTGGATCATGAAGACTGGTACCATAGACTTTGAGAGTGCTTATAGATTAGGCATAGTCTTTTACAGGTTTCACATCAATCTAGGACTTTTTTGAGATCATTCAGCATGCTTTTCTATCATCAGCAAGTCTTGAGGTATTTATACAAGCTCTTGCTATTGTTATGCTCTAGGGCTCTGTGATATTGTTGTCAGAAATATTCCTGATACAAAGAGAAAGATGACAGGAGAAACACAAACAAAGTAATAAATAAATAAAACATGAGATAATGCAAAAGAGACAGAAAGCCAATAAAATCACATACCTAATCAAGACCAGTAGACATACTTGAATTATCAGCAGGAGTTTTCTCTGGTTGGAGAAGCTGCTGCAAAAGTCTCAAACAGAGAAACAGAATTTAAACAAGGACACTAACTATTCTGAACTGCTAATTCACCCTGCCCAACCAGCCTGGCCTGGCCCCAGCAACTTGGGGCAGCTGCCAATTTGGGTCAACCCCTAATTGGGACCTTAATCAAATTAAATAATACTGAACCAGAGAACAAACTCCTAGATTCTAAATTGCATCAAGAACCCAACAGGAAAATCAGCAAGGTAAAGCTAACCAGAGCAGAACTTGATCCAGTTGACCAAGGGTCAGAAAGAGAAATTCTATCATTAGCAAATTGCATGTAAAAGGATTTAAATCCAACACACTATCAATCAATTTTCCAGGGCTTAAGAAGTCATTCCCAGGTGCTTTATATAATAATGAATAACCTGATCCAATGGTTTACTTCTGTCTTTCTTCACCTCTAAGATAAGTATATAATAAAGTCAATCACTCAATGATAGCACATGCTATCATTGAGAGAATATCCTCTCAATAAATTCTTGCTTAAACCAGACAGGTTTTCTATACTCTAGTAGACAAAGACCTTCACAGCTAGCAACCAGATACTCCTCCCAGGATAAAAGATGAATTATCTGATCTTTTCTGTTGACCTTAAAGCATGCCTTGGGTTAGGAGGGCCCCAATATTTTTTTCCTGGCTTTGGACTTATGCCAGACAATGCTGTAAATTCAGAACCTGAACGTAAAAATGCAGGATTGTCAAATCCTTGGTCCAAATTTTGAATCACTTTTGCGGGATAGCCTTTTTAATTAAATTGAATTCTTTGTATTTTTATTTGAATTTTTAAAAATGCAGGAACTCATAGAACCTTTGCAAAGTTCAAGTCAAACTGCATATTTCCAATGGACAAAATGAATTAACTGGAATTAGATTTGAAGTGTTCAAACCCATCAACCATTTTCATTAAGTTTACTATGTTTTTGAAATTGCGGGATTGTCAAATCCAAGAACCAAATTTCAAATCACTTTTGAATGCCACTAGTAAACTCAGATATTAATTGCAGGAACTGGAATCCAAATTGAATGTAAAGTAAGAAACTAGGAAAAATCAACCCAAATCAAGAAGCTCCACCTGGATAAAATCAAATGAAAAATACAATCTCAACAACCATGTTTAGACATGAAATTATGTGAAATGTAAAATTGTCTAAACTGGAAATGATGCAATATTCTGCACTCTAAATCACTAATATAGCAACCATAAACCCATATAATGATTTATGAGCTACTCTCATGATGACGCAGAAATTTTTAAAAGTTTTTTGGCCCCCAGCGTAGCCAAGAGGCCAACAAAACTTATTTTCAAGGAAGAAAGGAGGGGTGAGTGATAAACCATCAGTTTACTGCACTATGTATTCATGTATTGCTACTAAGAATACTTGATTACAGTAGATTTTAAAAAACGCTAATAATAAAGTAGAATTATATATTACAATCTATCTTATCATGTTGTCTTTTCTTTGGTGTGTTGATAATGTGCTTGCAATTAATTAGACAGCTTGATTTCATATTGCCAAGGCAACTGGAGGTGAAACCATCCAATTAAATACAAACACCTTATCAACAGCAAATGAACTATCAACACACCAAGAAAAAGGCAACATGGTAAAAACAGATTGTAATATATAATTCTATTTTATTATTAGTATTTTCTGAAATCTACTGTAATCAAGCATCTAAATTTTAGCCTCCCAAAATGAAATAGGGTGATTTTTGAGAATGCTTATGATTCCTAAAAAAATTAGCACAAATTCACTCTAGATCCTTTAACATCCTTTTTGAGACACCCATAAATTATATTTATTTCAAATTCCTTGCAATTATGATTTGAAACTTGGTTCTTGGATTTGACAATCCTGCAATTTCATATTCATTAATTTTTCCATGATGTCTATGATTTGTTTGAAATACAGGAAATCCCAGACCGTACATTAGAATCCCGCATTTCTGATTCATGTATCCCGCATTTGTTTGCTGAGTTTTGTCTTTTGTTAGTTGAGTTATCTGCTCAAGAGATTTGAAATTTGCCAATTTACATAAACCAAAAAAGTCAAATTAAATTGTTAATTTTATTTAATATTTTAATTTTCACTCAGCTGAGTTGCCCACAAAAATGATTCAAAATTTGGACCAAGGATTTGACAATCCTGCATTTTTACGTTCAGGTTCTGAATTTAAAGTACTGAAGATGTATACTTTAAGAAGCCATCACAAACAAGCTCCTATTCAATCTAAGTTTGGCCTTCTCTGGTTTCCACAATCTAATACTGCTCTAGCTATGTACATCTCCATGTACTATCTCCTAACATTTTTTTCTGAAGGATTTGGATATTTTAATGTTCACACCAAGGCCTTCAGTTAGTTGATGACCATTTACCTAGCTGTGACTGCTCTGCCAGGCTTTCAAATGTCTAACTTGCTTCTCCATGTATCTGGAGTAATAATTTTTATTAGTAATTACAACTTTATAATGGTTTTAATCTTTTGGGCTGAAGGGGAATAAAGCACTTTGTCACCTCTTGGCGGTATTAAGTGGAAGGTATCATGGACGTTTTTCAGCAGATGTTTGCTCTTTGGAACCTTTTATTTGGTGACCATGATTGTATCAGAGAAAACCCTTTCTTGGATATATCCTGTTATTGACATGAATCAATCAGGGCCTTTGCCATTTTGCAGAGTAGTATATTATATATTAGTCTTGAAAGAATGTCTGCAATAAGTAGCTTTTTTATGGCTTATTTTCAATGAACTTTAGGTACCTTTTTAGAAGGCTCATTTAATCATTTTGGCTTTTTGAAACGTGCTGTTGTGCCATGAAAAGCACTAGTGTCTTGAGGTCAGTTATTAATTTAAATATATATTTTTTCAGATAGAAATGCATTTTGTGAGACAGTTAACTATGAACACCAACTCTTTCCTACATGGGTATCTTTTTTCATTATCTGATAGTTTTCTTGACTCATCCACAGCAGGGAAAAATTCTTGTCTGTTTTTTTATCCTAAGTAATCCGCCAATAGTGTAGTCAGAGACATCTGTTTCCAACTTGTAGATTCTGTCTGTGTTTAAATGATGCAGGATTGACATGGTTACTATGAGTTCTTTGACTTTTCTTAAAGGTTGATCTCTGAGTGTGTTCATACAAATTTGATAAAAGTTTTTCTGTGATTCTTTTTAGTGGGGCAATCAAACCTTCCCAGCCTGGGATAAATCATCTGGTATACACAATCATTTCTAAGAAGTTGCAGAGTTTGCTCTTATTCCTTAGTTTCAGCATGTTATTTGTGAGGTTTACTTTCTTAGGCTCTGGCTTTAATACATTCTTTCTGATAATATATAGCCTAGAAAAAGTAGTTAATCTGAGAAGGAATCACATTCAATAATTTTGGCAGTGAATCAGTTGAATTGGGGTGTGATAAGTGCTGTACAGACATTTTTCCAGTTTTAGTCTATGTTAGGCTGTAGATAATTATCTTGTCTAGATATATTTTGGATCTTTTTCCAATGTATTTCTTGAATAAACCAATCATGAAATTAAAAAAAGATTCTGGGCAAATTTTTTTATCAAAGCTCAAAACTACACATTCAAAAAAACCACATTTTTAATGATGTATTTGTTACATTTTTGGATCTGTATTGGATTTGGTTATAGCCTGCTGTGAGTTCTGTCGTAACTGTGCTGTTTTAGCAGAGTTACACAGGGAAAAATATTTAGAAGATAGATAATAATCTTTATTGAGAGATAATGATTATATAGTTCATGTGAATCAAGGATAGAAGGAACAAGATTTGTAAATTCACTGCCACCTCTGGCTTTGGATCACGCAATCTTCCCTTGTCATACCAAGAAAGGCTCAAAAACGCCTGCCAAACACCTCCATTCTTTAAATGATTTAGCTCACACAGTAGATGAGAGGTTTGTGTTAGCCTACCCTGCAGACCCTTTGCCTTTGGTGGCTCCCTCCTGGGAAGAAACACTGGTTAATTTAGACTACCTGTTAGCGTGGTGTTGTCCACTTCTGAAAACCATTGGAGCTAGCCAATCAGAGGCTGCCACATTGACACTGAACTGCATGAGTGAATTCCAAATGACCAGCACTTCCTCCAGCCAATCAGATCCGCCCATAAATTAGAATGAAACCCTTCAGTCTTCCTGCTCCTGCCCAGCAAAGTTTTGTGTCCAACCAATTAGATTCAGAGCCCACTGTCATATGATCAGTTTTGTTTGCAAGCCATTTCTTTTAATCAAGCAAGGGGATTTTCAGTCCCCTGCTTGTCTATTTTCCAAATACATTAAAGTTTGGTGTTTTGCAACTTAAATTTTAAATTTTATTGCTGCCAGGAACCCAGTTTGTGTTTCAGCAACCCTAAGAATTAAAGTGTTAGTTTCGGCTTCAAGCTTACCTTATACTAGCCGGTTTTGAACCTGGCTTCTCTTCTGGCCTCCTATACTAGGGTTGTTTATCCTAGTTGTTGTCCTTTTTGCTTTTTCTTTTGAAAGTAGAGTTTTAACTCTAATTTTTAAATTTATTTCCCTTATAATTACTACTGTTATTCTGAAATTTCTTTTACATCCTTGTTTTTGAACTCTCTCTTGCTTGCTGTTCTCCCCAAGGCCACCACAATCACTGTAAAGCTGTTTAAAATAGTTCTGCTTCAGTTTGACCTTGTACTGCTAAGTCTACCCTATCAGCACCTTTTTCATCTGATTTTTGCCAGAAATTTATACCAACCTGCCCCAAATTTTGCAAGGAATATTCCTATGATACTCCCAGCACTCAAGTTTTTTGTTTTTCTCCCTGGCTCCATTCTTACTTCTTCTGTGGTCCACCTCCCCCAATCTGTGGAAGAAAGTCTCTTTGTCTGCCAGAATTGTAGATAGAGATCCCTCCAGTCTTTGGGATCTCCCCAGCGGCCTTCTCTTTTCAGGAGAGGCTGTGGTCAAGAGCCTGATGTGTAATGACTTGGATTTGAGCACAGTGGATCATGCCTCACCCGTCTCAGAAGAAGCCGTGCCTCCAATGCGCCCCCTCCCCAGTGTGGTTCTGAGTTCCTCAGTACCCCTTGGTCCCTCCAAGGTGTCCTCTCCCCTTCCACCTGCACCCCTTGGTTGCTCACCGGCCTGATACTGATGGGCTTGAACGCCTATTTCCCTCAGTTGTCCCCGGTGTCCTCCCTGTGGTCCCCTCTCCGAGCGGCCATCCCAGTTCTTCACTGGATGGCATCCTGGTGGTTTGTTTCATCAGGATGGGAGCCAAACTTAGTTAGTTTAGCCCCCTCTCTCACAAGATTGATGATCACACGGCTGGATGAAAGAAGGGGGTGGCTTGATCCTGATAATGAGTCAAGCGCCAAATTGAGATATCTACCGTGAAGGATCATCATCTGTTCGTATTGATAGATTTGGTAATTTGAGTTGACTTCCTAGTCTGGCTTCAGGTGACCGGATAATTGGATTGCGGGTCACAAACCTGCTTGGTTGGAACCTTGCTGGCGGGTTGAGCCTGCGGTTTTGACAGTTCAAACTTTGTAAAGAATTGGGATCCTCTCAGGGCGTCAAAGAGGCCATCATTCAGAAGCAGGGGATACCTGATATTAATTTTGACTTTATTAAGGGCCCTGTAGTTAGTGAAAAGGGGTAAATCACTGTATTTTCTTGATCACAAAGAAGATTGCTTCTTTAAAGTTGAACTTGGAGGGTCAAATTAGTTCTTCCTTCAGTGCTTTATATAAGTATTACTTAAGGTGTTAGATTCTTGTGAGATTAGCCAGTAGATAGTTCCTGCCTAGAAAATTCTTTGCTTGAGGTCAATTTCATGTTGTATGCCTCAGTCAGGGAAAAGTCTCATCAGTTTTTCCTAGAAGACATTAGGGAATCCCTCAGCTAGTTTATGATGAATATAACCTTTTTCCTGAAAATTTTGTACTTTTTTTAAGTGATTAATATCATAGATAAAAGTGTTTTGGTTAAACTTGCTAGGATTTTTCTTCCTCAGTTTTGGTGATCTTGACAAATATGCAATCCCTCATTAGGGTACCAATATGTGTGAGGTAGACATGGTGGTTTAATTTTTCTTGTTCTATTGCGAGCTTAGAAATTTATTACCTGGGATCCACTTTCTTGGGAGCTTTTTCCCAAGGGAATGGAGAAGGACTCCAAAATTAAACTTTACCAGAGTGAATCCAACTAGGATTTCTATCATCAACATATTAAAAAGATGACCTAGTATTCTGAATCTCTTCATCAGGGGAGTGAAATGATTTAAGAGTTAATATATGCTGATATATTCCAGCACATACCAGGAGGCATAATGATGCACAATTAGAGAAAAATGTATGTTTTCAACGTACAGAGCATGGCAGCAGCAGGGTCCAAATTTGTACCAGATTGAGTACTTGGATTTATTAGTAGAAGTAGGCTCAGGAAAATCAAAATTTATGTCAGCTTGGTAGAACAGAAAAAACAAGAAAAAGACAAATACAAAAGAAGGATGTCTTCATTATGGGGGAAAGTACACAATTTTGGATACTAATGTGTTATTCAGAAAATATAGAGTTCATTGTGAATTGAAGATGGAAAAAAAGTATTGTTGGGGCAATTTTCTCTGAAGGGAGTTATCAGCTTAAACACTGATAAGAATTTGAAAAAAAGTGAAATAATTGTCTATTGATCCTGCACATTCAAGTGGTAGTGAAACAACTCTTTACAGGCTGCAGCAAGCTCCAGACTGTAAAGTTAAAAGAAGTGAAGGTTTGGTTAATGATCAGGTTGAATACTTCTTTGCTAGGTTTAGCCAATGTGAATTGTTGGCTTGGATGAAGTTACTTCTAAAGCTTGGTTGGTTATCTGGCTCTGATTGATGGCTTGGGCGCAGTCTAATTTTTCTTTATCCATTGTGCATTTAACTCTGTCCTGATTGTTCAGTCTTTGGAATGCCCTGGTGTTTTTGGAGCCACTGGTAATCAATTCCACATTAAATCCATTAATTGAATCTGCTGAAGTGACTATTGGAGCTGATTTTATTTTTATAGGAGATTTTATATGTGGATTCTGAGTTTTGAACTTGATTTTGCTTTTGATTTCACTCTTTAAATTTAAATGTGGATTCTTTAAATCATAGTTAATTTGGTTATCTGTTTCTGACAACCAGTGTATTCCTGCATTTCAATATACAGCTTCAAGGCCTTGTTGGTTATCAATATTTGACTTATTGATTGCACTGATTGAACTGATTTCTCTAATTGATAGTCTTGTCTTTTTGTAGGGGAGAGGAATACAATTACTTAAATTTATCAACCAATAGGTGAATGGGTTTTCCTCACTCATCCTAGTCTCATTACCACATTGTATCTGGGTATAGGTATGATTGGGCAACTTAGAATAGTTCAAACGTCTTCTATTTGAACTTGTAATGGTTTGATTCTTTGGTCACTTTTAATTCTTGGATGTCTGTAATTATCACTTGCTTTACATTGCTCCTGAAGGTAGGTGATTCCAAAATATTGGCAAAATCTTTGTCAATTAGGGACCTGTCCTCTCCAGTATCAATAAAGATGTTCTATAATAGTGTTAAAAGCAAGAAAAATAATTGAGCAGTTTATTTTCAGTCTAAGAGGCAAAGATATGGGATTGCTGAAGAGCACTTGAATCTTGATAATTGAATTCAAATCTTGCTCTCTTTACAAGCCTTTTTATGTGAAAAAGAGCAGCTTGCCTAAGCACTTCTCCAAACTCTTTGTGTGTCAGGAGTTTCCTCAGCAACCCACATGATGCTGGCTTGAGCACTGCAAGTTCTTTCTCTGGGTTTGGATCCTGTAGTCTAATGGGTTGGCTTGTTGGGACAAGTGTTCTTTCTGAGTGCTGCGCTCTCTTTGAGTTTTATATCTTGATGCATACTGTCTGCCTTTTGAGCTGCCAGTTTTCCTTCCCGGAAGTTTTTCTTAAGATCAGTGAAGTTGTTTAACTTGAGATGTCTCAAGATGTTGAATGTGAGGCCATTATTGTGTTGCAATATCTCTGATTACTCCCTCTTGGAGAAAGCAATCCCCCAAGAAATCCTCTAATTAATGAACAATCAGTGACACTCTTATCAGACGTTCATGTCATACTGGGATCAAATGTTTCAAATCCTAAATGAAACATTACCTGGATAAGCCCCATGGCTGCCATGACATACATGGGCAGTATGTGGGTTTTCATGATACTATATTAGGGCTGTGTCGGCCCAGAAAAGGGACGATTACGGCAAATGCCATAATTGCCCCTTCACCCTTCCCCGTCTACTTCTTTTGGGTTCCCCTATGCTGGGGGAACCCAAAATTTCACAAAAACCTCTTTTTCCCAAAAAAAATAATATTTTAAAATAAAAGACTTTTTTTAAACAAATTCAATTTCAAATTTATTGTTTTACAATTTTTTAAGAGAGAAGCAAAAAGAATATATAATTTTTAATTTTTAAAAAAAATCCAGAAGTTGAACTTCCGGATTTGCTCAAAAATGAACCAATTTCAAGAGAATCTTCTCAAAGAAGATTCTCTTGAATGTTTCTGTTTGGGGTGGCCTTTCACCACCCATCTGAAATCTGACACAGCCCTATACTATATAGCCCTCTATCTACATATCAAATAAAGTATCATTCTCTTCTCAATTTTCCCATTTATCTTGTTTTATATACTCCCCAAAAGTATATACTTGACAGTAATGAGAAGATTGTTCCTAGAAGTTGATGAGTGCATCTTGGTAAGCTTTTGCCCCAGGATGGAGGCCAGGGGTTCACCCTGAGCTTACCTCTCTCCCGGCTATACCGAGTTTGCTTCAGCTCCGTAAATGTTTGCTCTGATCGGATCTGGTTTTAACTTTAAAGAGCATTGTTTGAGATAACTAGCCCATGGATCTTTAAATTAGATCAGTTGTAAAGTTCATATTTGAAACTGTGAGGCAACTTAAGGCTGGTTATTAGGTAAACAAGCTGTGAGATTCCAAGTATACTACCCTTGTTTCTGATTTCAAAAGATGCTGTATAGACTTATACCAGCCTTCACTCTTTGGTGCTGGAGTTGGCATTGTTTACTGGGTACTAGCTTTAGATGATGGCAACAGGAAAGCATTGTTCATGGGCTGGTAAACTAGGAGAGCAATGGGAACTACCCATCCTCCAAGAAGGTGCTGAGTTACAAGGATATCTTTGATGGCAGCTTCCAGAGCAAAGATGTCCCAGTCATTCCAGGCCAACCCCAGGAGTACAAATAACAGCTGAGGGTTTAACAAAAAAGCAGCAGGCCTGGACCACCCCAGAGGTAAGAAGAGGAGCGAGTATGGAAGAGCAGAAATCCCTAGCAATAGCGACAAACCAGCATTCACTGGAGCCAGAATGACAGCAAAAATGCCAGAGATTAGCAAAGAGATCAGCCGCATCTCATGCATGGAATCCTGGCATGGATTAAGAAAGCCTGTCAGGATGTAGGAAATAGCCACCGAAGATACACCCAAAACAGAAATACAAAGGATCTGAAGTTTAGCAGAAAATAAAGGATCTTACCTGATTATTTGCATCACCAGAAAAATGCAGAAGGCCCAATGTAACCAGCTTGAAGCAGACAACTGATGAAAGCAGACAGCCGAAATACAACAAAACACCTCTCCATTTCCTTTTAAATTGGATTTCAGGAAAGGTATCGGCATCTTCATAGGCATCCAACTTGCAATCGGAATTTTCAGGCTCTGGCTTTGGTTGAGGGACACGGAGATGAAACAATGCAACAAGGATGGGGAGAAGAGCAAAGATCAAAGCTACAGGAAGGAATACCGCAAGAGGGGCAAAGGTTGTTGGGGTCAGAAGCAGGTAGAAGCGGGTGGCATGGTGAAGCCGTTCCAAAAGATTGTTTAGACTTCTAAAAGTAGATTCTATTTGCCTGGATGATCAGATAAATAAACATAGCTTACTGTCCAATGTCTATTAAACTTAGGCGTGACGGGCCTGGAATACCAGTTACAGAAACAGCATCAACGTCATATGTCAGGAACAAGCCTTGTGGTTTGGTAGGAGAACACACTGCCATGTTGCGGAAGTGTGTTGCGACAACAGCCAAACGCCCAAGGTAGCTCCCCGAGTCATATCCATCCGCCATAGAGAACTCCCGCCCATAGATGGGAGCTGATAGGGTTGTGGTAGCAACAAGATCCTGGTTTGGTAACAGTCCGTTAGGGCCACCTAAGGCAGTAAGCTAACGTGCCATGGTTGAATTACCATAAGAAACTTGAAGTGAAGAGTAGCTAGGAAACAACCCGGGAAGCTCCAGATCAACTGCCAATTGTATGGCACCTGATCGAAGTTGCAGATACTCTAGACAGTTAGCGGCATAAAAGGTAAGGTATACCGATTCCAGCGAGAGGCTGGCTCTGGTGGTAAGCAGATAGCCAAGCATAGTGGGCTGGAAGCCCTCCTTCGGTGATCAAAAATATAATGTCTTTTGCCCAATGCGTTCCACCTAAACTTAGTCCAAATCATAACGTCTTCTTACTGGAGAAGTGTTCCGCCAGCGAGAGCATAAGCCCCACTCCATTGCTATTGCCAGCTCCTTGTGATTCCCAGTCTGCACTTAAAACAAGGGCTTCAGTACCATCTCCACGAGGTGCTCTTAAGATTGCATAGGTATTAACGCCTTTGCGGTTGAGATATGGCAGACTAAACTGATAGTTCTGGGTTGCCGCCTTGATTCCAAGCTTATCAAACTGCTCTAAAACATACTGGGATTTCCTAATGGGTTATTAACGCTCGAGAGTTGGTTACTGAGAAGTCGACGGGAGAGAGTCTAGCTGAGTTGCATGAGCCAAGCAAGACTGTGCATTCAGATCCGAATAGTGCACCCAATTCTAAGATGTTAGTTCTGGAGCGAATATGTCCTACGGAATACAAGAGAAGGGCATTCTCATCGGTGGTGAGTTTCTGCTCAATTTGCTCGTGTGGCATCAATAGGATCCCCGCTAGCCCAAGGAATGCCCATATCCAGCTAAATGAAAATAAAATAAATATTTAATTCAATTTTTAATCTGAACATGAATTACAAGCAGTATACTTCGCTACCAACATATATATTTAAAACTGCATCATCTCAACAGCTTGTATTTAAAGTAATCGATCACCTAAAAGGCTTGGCAATAGTTTATAACAAAAATATCCTGTATTTGTAATTATTTTTATCTTTCAACACTTGACCTTATCTACACAATATTACTTTACATTGAACATATTTGTTATTATTTTAGTTTTAGCTAATCCCCATAATCAACTCATCACAAATCAAGCTCCAGAAAAATATTCTTACAGGCTTCTAGCTAAAAATACTTTTATAGTTATAGGAAAAGCATATAAACAAAGGAATTAAGCTTGTGCGTTTAAGATATCTGAAGCATTTTCTTAATAAACCACCTAGAACTATTTGATATCTTTGAAGTCAACTCTTCAAATGAGTTTCTGTATATAATCAATTGTTTTTAGATAAAAATCAGTGTTTAATTTAAATATAACAAGGTTTCCCTTAGAGCCCCAAAAAATCCAACAGGAAGAGAGTTTTTACCATATTCTTTAAATAATAAAAATGATCATGAAGTGACGATTTCAGTATACAATAAAGCTATCAGCTGAGATGGATCCCCTTGCATCAATACAATAGGGCCCCTTCTAACTTCAAAAACAGCTTTAAAATGCTGCTACCTTTAAGTTCTAAACCTAACTAAATCTGAATTAATTTCCAAGAAACTCAGAAAGTAAAAACCGCTTATGACAAAAAAAGTACCTGAAAATCAATATTTCGCGATCAGAAAAGGATTTGTATCCAACTTTTTTGACAATCGCTGCTAACTTTGTCTTTATTTTCGACATGATGATAGTGACGGCAAGCAAATACGAAACAATATCCTTTAGCCACACTTGATGACAGGCTTCTGTTCCCTTTTCAAAGTCAAGCCAGTCGAAATGCTCGATCCCGATAGGTTGATTCGTTCTCTTAGCGAGGCCAGCTAAAGCTGACGGTTCAATATTAAGAAAAGCTCTTTTTCTAGCGCAAGAATATGCCCCGTCAATTATTATTCCGTCAACAGATTTCCCGCAAACAACATTAAGCACACTGTTTTCCCGTTGATCTAATAAACTACAAAAAATCAAATCCAATTGTTCGCTAACTTTGCCAGTCAATAAAAACATAAACTGCACATTGAAGTAAGCTAAAATCTGGACATCAATTAAAGAACAACTAAACCCATCAACCTTTAATAAAAGAGAACTTCAAATCCCAACCTATGTAAATTAAAATAAAAGCACAGAAATAGCTAACCATGGTTAAAAAAGATATTCGGAGATAAGCAAATAGTTCAATATACAAACCAACAGCATTTAACCAAACCCAAACTTCATGAAATCTGAGACCCACTTCAGGCCTTCCAGCATCTCATCTCTCTTGTAGCCCATATTCACCAGATTGCACATCATGTCCTTCTTAAGTCCATGTCAGCTTTTCTTGAAGGAGAGAGGGACCAAATCTTCAATATCCCTAAGAGTCTTATCAGCCCTGTGTTTTGACTTCTTCAGGCCCACAAACAGCTTGACAAAGGATGGCTTGTTCACCCCCACTGGCTTGGCAAAGTGGTTATACTATCCTTTCAGGGCAGAGGTGGTCTTGGTACCCTTTGCCAGGGCTGAGAATGCCCATGAAAACCAGGTAGCATACATTGCTACAATACTTCAAAAAGTATGAAAGCACTTATCCAATGCACACCCAGAAGAGAAACCCCCTTTAACAACCTCAAATGATCATGGTTTTGCAAGGCTCACATGCTGCAAACCCCAAAGATCAATGCCATAAGCAAGATCAGGTCCCAAATATATTGGGAAAGAGTAGATCATACAAGCAACCAAACAATTGTACAGTTGTGCAATCAATTTTTTGAGGGTTCTATAAATAGCTGTGACACTTAGGCAGACAACAGCCAAACTGACACAATAGTTTTCATAATGCCTGATATTACCCATTGTTGCAACATCTTTGATTACTTCCTCTCAGGAAATTAATGCCCCAAGTAGTTCACTGAATGAGACACCAAATGGCTCACCAACTAATCATTAAGCCAGTGGTACTACTATCATTTGACCATCTATTACGGGGATCAAACAATCCAGATCCTAAGCAGAACACAACTTGAATAAGCCTCATGACTTAAGAGAAACATTACTCAGATAAGCCCCATGACTATCATGATGTATATGAGCAGTATGTGGCTTTCCATGATACTATATAATATCCTATATTCATATCAAATAAATTATCATTATCTTCTTAATTTTCCCCTTTAGCTTGTTTATTATACTTTCCAGAAGTATATACTTGACAGTGGTAGCACAGGTAGGTTATCCATACCTACACAACTTTAAGGAAAAATTCCTTCTAAGAAAAAGATCCAGCAAATGGCCCTCCCCACAGGTTGGAGAGACTACAAAGAAGGACAATATGTCCCTGCAGGCTTTGTCATCTTCAACAACGTCCTTTTCCCCACCAACCAGTATAATCTCCTCAACACCTGTAAACTCCTGAACCTGCCTCCAACTTCTACAGGCCCACAGATGCCTGAGATACCCAGCATTGTTTTTTAACGCCTACGCTTAGCAGAAATTGGGAGATTCACAGGGTCACACCGGAAAAACGCCACCCTCTGGATTAACAGCACACAAAACAAATTTACACAGGTGGACTACCCCCGTAAACTCTGGGCCAGCAAAGTTGCCCTTCATGTCACAGGAACTATCTCACATTTTGTAAGTGAATGGCTCAACCAACATCCTGACCAGAACAAAAACTGGGATATGTTCAAAGCCGCCTTCCTCAAAAAGTTTGCCATGAAGGACTCCAAAGTTGTGATCATGACTGAACTCAGAACGTTCAACATGACAGGGACAATCAAGGAGTACATTGCTGCATACAAAGACCTACATGACCAAGCACCTAACACCATCAACTTTTACAAGCCTGGACCACAACTAGACTTCTACAATGGCCTCCCCACACACATTAGACGTCAGTTTGACATGACCCTCTGCAAGAACCTCAAATATGTATTCTTGAAAGAAAAACACACAGCTCAAAAATCTGACAACTTAAACGCAACAAATAAACGGAAGAAGAGCCCTACAGCAAATAAGGACCCTAAACCTAATAAGCAAAACAACTAAGCCAATAACACCCATCCTCAAAACAGAAATTACACTGCGCAAGCTAACCAGGCAAGCACCAAAGATACCAATGAGGAGGGAAAAGCTCAGGGGAGTGCTTAGGCAAGCCACCCTCCCCCAATTTACAAGACTTGTACAGGGACCAAGACATGGATTCAATTATCATGGTCCAAGTACCCTCCAGCAATCCTCTACTGTTTGCCGCCCAAACTGGAAATAAACTCCTCACTTATACTTTCTGCTTTTGCAGATATCAGGGCACAGCACTATTTGACACTGGAGCAGACCAATCCCTTGTTGACAAGAAATTTTCCAACCTCATGAATTTACCCACAGTCCAAAGCAACATCAAAAGAGTTGTCATTTTAGATAACAGAAGCACACCAGTCACCAAGGAAGCAAAGCCTTTCTGCGCCCAAACTAGAGATGTACAAACTACACTCAGTGACCCTATCATATCAATCCCCAAGTATGCTGTTATACTTGGACTGGATTGGATGAGAAAGACCAAACCTCATATCAACTGGGATAGCGCTACCCTCACCATACAACAAGGCAAGGTGCACAACCATGTTTACCCAACCCATCTTGAAAAACTTATGAGAGACCATGTGTTTGTGAAAATCATGGAAACAGAAGAGGAAACTGACCCTAGCAAAATCAATCGGAACACCTTTACATACAAAGTTATCCATTTCAAAAATACAGAAACCAAACATAAGAACAACTACATCCAAGACCAGCTAGTTAGTGAGTTCCCCTCTATCTTCCAGGAAGCCCTCTTGGGCTTACCACTGGACCGCAGTATACAAAATGAGATTGACCTCAAAGAAAGTGTACCTAAGACATGTCCCATCCATTGTCACACCCCAGGAAGACAATGCTTTGAAAACCTATCTGGATGAAGCCCTTGAAAAAAGCCTCACTTGAGCCTTCAAAATTGCCTTTTGGTGCCTCTGTCTTCTTTGTAGCATAGAAAGGCAGAGGACTCCACCTAGTCACAGACTACAGAGCGCTCAACAAGGTCACAATTAAGAACAGGTGTCCCCTGCCCCTGATAAATGACCTTTTTGACGCCCTGGGAGTCCCAAATCTTCACAAAAATCAATTTGACAGCAGGCTATCACCAAATTTGTGTGAAACCTGAAGATATACCAAAGACCACATTTAGAACCAAGTATGGTTCCTTTGAGTGTATGGTCCATAACTTTGGCATGACAAACGCTCTAAGCACCTTTGTGACCTTCATGAATGAGGTCTTCAAGGAATACATTGGAAAAGAAGCAATCATCTACCTGGACAACATAATCATCTACATCCCAACCTTAAAGAAACATTGGGAAGATGTCTGCCTGGTCCTCCACATCCTCAAAGAAAACCAACTCATTGCCAAACCTTCAAAGTGCAACTTCTTCTCTTCTGAACTTCCATTCCTTGGTCACATTATCAGCAAGCACGGAATCAAACCAGACCCAGAGAAGATATGTGCCATAACCAAAATGCCAGCCCCAAGAAATAAAATTGAACTCCATACCTTCCTAGTCATAGTATCCTACATTAGAAGGGTTATCCCTGACTGGGGTGCTCTGATAGCCCCCCTTTCAGCCATTACAGGCAAAACAACCAAGTTTGTGTGGACACCACTACAAGACCAACATTTCTGAAAACTAAAAGAGCACATGGTCACCAACCCTATCCTCTAATACCCAAATTATGAGGGAAGATATGAGCTGGAAACTGATGCATCTGACTATGCCATAGGAGGGGTATTCTGTATCCAGACAGCAAAAAAGGACTTCCTCTCTGTGGTGTACAAGTCAAGGAAGCTATCTGACGGCAAACAAAGGTATCCCATACATGATAAGGAATTGGTAGCTATCGTACACTGCCTCATGAAGTGGCAATGTTATCTAGAAGGAGCCCAAATGTTCAAAGTACTCACCAACCACAAATCATTGATATTCTTCAAAACACAACAACACTTATCAAGAAGACAAGCCAAATGGATGAGCCTCATACAGAGATACCCAATGCAAATTGAATACAAGCCAGGCAGGGAAATGCTTACCCCAGATGCCCTATCAAGGCTATACAGTAAACATGTTCTATGTGCTGATGGGGACCCTGATTGGCCCATGTTGATCATGAGGGATCTTCAAGAAGGATTCCCACCTGGCACACCAATGGACATTCAAGAGAGGGTCCTTAAGAGCAAACATCTGTTCAAAAATGTATATGGCACATTACACCAAATACTCCCAAATGGTGACACTGTACCTTACATCCTGTCAACACAAAAGATTGACACAATCCTCTGGTATCATAGAGATCTGGGACACACCCATAGCAGGAACTTGAAATAATATCTCAAGACACACTACTGGTGGCCCAACATGCTAGATGCTATCAAGGAAGTACTGGAACAATGCAAGGTCTGTGAGAAGTACGCTCAAACCAAAGCTCCACCCAAATCAGAGATACCAGTGTCCATCACATAATCCTTCAAGGTGTGGTCATTGGATATTGTGGGACCAATGCCCAGTGAAAGCAAAGGAAAAAATTACATCATCACAGACATTGAATATGCAACCAGAGGGCCTGTAGCACAAGCCACAAAAGAGCACAAAGGCAATGACATGAGACAATTCATTGCCAAGGAGATCATAGCAAAGTTTGGAAAGCCTGACCTCTTAATCACAGATGGAGGCACTGAACTCAAAGCTATTAACAACAACATCTATCTTGCCAAGAACGGAATAAGACACATCACAGCCAGCCCATACCACCTGCAAGCAAATGGACAAGTAGAACAACTAAACAGCTCTGTCAGGAATGCTTTGCTACCTTTCCTGACAACAACAATGAAATCTTGTTTAATCCAGGTCCAAAAATCCTTCTCCTAATTTGAACCTTTTCCCAGGCCCTAAAAATGGTTTATTAGTATGTAATATCAGTTCTAAATTACCTTGGAATATCCTTGGATCAGGCTCAGATGCCATTTTCCTGGCCAACACGGGGATCAAACCTGGGTCCCTTTTATTGTTTGATCACCTAAACAATTAATAATTTGAATTCAAACTTACCTTCAACATCTCTCAAAAGGCTTTCTGCAGCCAATCAGATGTTACAACTGCGCCTGAAGCTTGTAAACTTGATTTTGCTTCAAACTCAAATATGATTAAAAGACTACCAGGCTCTGTACTTGATATTAATCAATAAATGATTGTCTATCCTCTTCTGGTGTTGCGGTTGCACACCAGAAGCCCCCAACTGTTGCTTCTCCAACAGCTGGGGTAAATGACACCCAGCTGTTTGGAGAAGCCTCACAGGGCCAGTTATTTTTAAAAATAATCTTTTTTAAATTTAATCAAACTCCCCCTCCAATTTTCCTCCCCAAATTTCCCCAATATTCTCCAATTCCTCTTGAAAACTACCATTTAAACAGCACTTGACAGTCTATAAAAAGGCTTCATTTGTCAGGGTGTTTGATTGTTCATTTAATAAAGTTAATTTCCTTACCTAGTTGATTTATTCTTTTACCTGCTCTCCAGTCCTGAAATCAAACACCATGATGCTACCCAAGTCATCCCAATGGGGACTATTTGGGTATAAATGGTTGGTTTGGTTGCTCCTTGTCCAGTTCCTTACTGCAAGCATATCCTTTGGAACCTGATCAGATTCTGGTTCATCTCCTCCCAATTACCTAGATAAGTTGTGGCGCCAAGTGGTACCAGGTGTATGGTACACCGCCACTCCATTGTCACAGAATCCCCCCATCACAGAGGAACCACGGGTCATGGAGGCCAGTCCGCCCACTTCTTCCTTATTTCATCCCTTGGCTTCTGTGTTCCTTCTAAATTATCTTGGAGCTTATTTCATGTTGGGAAGGTTCAATCCCCTTTTGGGTTGATACCGTCTTGTTGGAGAATTGTTCCATATGGGGATGGTCTCTGTTCCAATTGGTTCTCTAATCACAGGGTTGAATCCATCTGTGGCCATACACCTTTTGGGTGGTATGTTTCCAAGCAGATGGATTTCTAAAGCTCACTAGTGGAAGCCCTCAGTAATTTATCTGCTAACAACCCAAAAGCCTGAGTCAACATGTTACCTACAGCACTCATGGTATGCAGAACGCAAGTCAACCACAATACAGACAAAAGCCTGTATGAACTTGTCTATGGGCAAAAGTCCACCCTTATTAGTACAACTGCAGGACCATATTTATCTCTTCATAAAAAGGTGCCAGACAACATTAATCCCAAAGTACAGCGTGCTAGGAAAGACCAGGAAGACATGGAATGTAAAAGAATTGAGAGAGATAACCCCACTGCAACAAGAAAGATTCCAAGTTGGGGGGCAAAATCTGGATTGTCAACCACAATCAGCATAAGTTGGATCAAGGGTTAAGTGGGCAAGGCATTTTCATGGAGGTCAAGCCCAATAATACCTACCTCATCAAAGGAATTGGCGCTCAAACTGAACTAAATCGCATGCACCACAACTACATTCAACTGTGCAAAGCAAGAACAGCTCAACACAACTCCAGACTCCCTGTCCCCAACTCCAAACTAGATCAAAACCAAGCCTGTTCCCCAACACTCTCAGGAAAATTCCCAAGGTTCCACCTTCCAGTACCCCAGGGGGAGATGTCACAACATCTTCAATTACTCCCTCTTGGGGAATTAACGCCCTGAGTAGTTCACTGAATGAGTCACCAAATGGCTCACCAACTAATCATTAAGATGGTGGCACTAATATCATTTGATCATCTATTATGGGGATCAAGCAATCCAGATCCTAAGCGAAACACAACTTTAATAAGCCTTGTTAATTAAGAGGAAAATTACTCAGATAAGCCCCATGACTAGTATGATGTATATGAACAGTATGTGGCTTCCTATGATAATATATAATACCATATATTCATATCAAATAAAGTATCATTCTCTTCTTAATTTTCCTCTTTATCTTGTTTATTATACTTCTCAGAAGTATATACTCAACACTATCCTAATAGCAAAGCTTGAAAGTTGGGCAAACTGTTAACTAAGTTAACCAAATTGACAGATTTAAACCAAACTGTTGATTGGAAATGGGTTACTGCTGCCCCGGTTTGTCAGCTTGATTGGATCACCCCATACAATTTGACACTGATAAATAGACATAATCTGAGAGTCACTCAATACAACCTCAGTTATCAGAACAGTCAACAGAAATTAATCACTCAAGGGTTTTTTTCATGCTAGACAAGGTACTCTTTAGATGATGTAGACAGAATAGTAGCCATGGATCCAGATGATATAGCTTAGTCAAAATTTGGTACATATTGGAAAATTTTCACCGTTCAACTCTCAAGAGTTGAGTCTTCCCTAAATTACTCAGTAAACCAAATATTCTCCTGTTATAACTTTATTTTAACAATGCATCCAGTAGTTGGTCTGCTCTGCTGCACCCCATATAACTTGATCTTGAGCCAAATTATTATGGGAATATGAGGTCCTGCCTTAGGTACTTTGTCATTGGCACCCCCTAATGTTACTCTAATGCCCCCAGAATCTTGGGGTCTCTCCTGCCAAATCTGAAACCAAGACAGTTACACCCTCTCAATGTCCAGAGTTCTACACTGAAGGCACTTTAATCCTTTCTTAGGCCATCTATCTAGGGCTCTTTTGATTGGGTTTTTTAATGGATCCAACCTTAGGCAGCCAGCCTGTTGTTTTCTGGGAATGCACAAGCTGCAGATTTAACGGGCAGGGCCCACCACAAGATCAGGGCTAACTTTATAAATAGGACATGGACTTCTCCACCCAGAATCACAGGCCAGCAGCTGGGATTATTGTGTCAATCACCCCAGTGAGGGTAATATATACAATCCCAAGCAACTTGCTTGTGTGGTCAGTTGGGAGGTCAGAAGAGGAGGCATGCCATAAAAATAGCAGCTTGGGTGCTGAAATCTACTATTAGTTAGTCTAGTACTCTTTTTCTTAATAATATACCTGTAGTTGATATAGTGGCAGCCTTGGTTAAGACAGAAGAATAAAAGTAAACAAGACAAAACTGGTATTTATTAAGATAGTGATGTGCTTATATAGCAGAAGGCGGGGGAAATACCACCAGGGGTTTGGAGGCATCAGTCAAAGGACTTGCCAAATGGAGGAGGGAGAAGAGGCACACAGGAAAGATCCATGCAAGAAAACAACCAGTTTCATGTGCCTTTCTTAATAGAGGCAATTGATAATTATTTTGTTGTTCTATTAATAACTTTGAAAGTAAAGCCTGCACTCAATTTACAATAGAAATACACTTCAAATACCAATTTTAAGGTGTTTAAAACATATTTAACTCAAGTAAAACCATGCCACAATAGAACAATTGTGCAATCTTGCAAGTGTTTCATTGTTCTAGATCCTAAGTGGCATCTGGAATGTCTAATCCATTCAGATCTGTGACAAGGCAGGCATTGGCTTGGGGGTCATGGGGGGTTCCATATCAAGTTGGTAGATGGGCAAGAAGTTGAACTTGCCTTTAAACAGTTTGTATTCTGATAAAATCCAGGGAACTTGTTTGTTGTATCTAGTTGCAGATTTTATATGGGCCAAGGGATATAGTTTGAGAATCTTTTCTGGGGTATAGTCCTTATACCCAGGCTTTAATTAATACTCCATGAAATGATCAGGGCCAAAGGGAGCACCTGGAGGACAGGAATCTGTGGGCAGAAGGACAGGAAGGTCAGATGATCTTATGCTGAATTGATAGATGGTAAAAATAAAATAAGGCAATAGCTGTGAAAGCCAATATGACATAACCTTTATTTAAAAATGACAATAAGGTTGGATCACAGGGTCTATAGGTCTATATAGCACTCCACCTCCAAACTTAGTATTTTTCATGGGGCTTCATCAAAATATTGGGAAACATTGGGCTGGGTGGCCAGGACGTCCAGTGTCAGGATTGACAATTCTTCCTCCCTGGAAACCCGGGCCCAGGAGCTGGATTCAAACACTGACCCTAGATTATCTCAGACTGCCTAGCCTATGGACCAAGGGGCTGCCTGCCCGTGTTTTTCTGAAGTTGAGCCCCCACAAGCTGATACCAAAATTGCTGGCCCAAATGGTAAAGCAAGCCAAACCAAAGAAAACAGCGCACCAAATGGAGGACTAATCAAAGCGCCTAATGGAGGAAGCAAAATCTCAACTATTAGCTTCATGAGCTTGAAGTCTACACTAGCAGCCAATCAAGAGCCATCCCCAGAAGGAGGCACAGGCCTGCAGCCTGACCCCATGACCACAATACTAGAGCAAGATAATGAAGTAGCCAATTTGAGATTTTTGACCAATGAAAGAACTCCTGGCCTGAGTGCCATTTTGCCGCCTTTGAACCCAAGTACCCAGATCTCCCGGGCCCATCTTTCCTAATGCCCTGATGAACCCCCCATGGAAAATATTAAGTTTGGAAGTTGGGTGCTATATAGACCAAAGGACACTGCGCTCCAAACTTATTGCCATTTTTGAATAAAGGTTATGTTATTTTGGCTTACACAGCTACTGCCTTATTTTATATTTGCCATCTACCAATTCAGTACGGGATCTCCCAGCCCTCCTGCCACTCTGCCTGCAGTTTTCTGCCCTCCAGGTGTACCCTTTGGCCCCGTCCACTTCACTGATTACCCTTTGAAACCCAAATACAAGGACTATACCCCAGAAAAGATACTCAAACTTGATTCTTTGGCCCATATACAATCAGCAGTTAGATACAACTGTCAAGGCCTGTGGATATTCTCAACACCCAAATTGTTTAGAAGAAAATTCAACTACCTTCCTGCTTACAATATCCATATGAAACCGCCTGTGACACCCAAGCCTATTCCTGCTTCCTCACCCAACCTCCCAACTGACCATACTGGCAAGCTATTTGGGATTGTGTACATCATCCTCACAGGGGTGATTGACACAATAAATCTGGCTGCTGGCCCATGGTCTTGGGTGGGAAAGTCAGTCTCCTACCTTTTGAAGTTAGCTCCTCTCTTGTGATGGGCTTTGCCCACTAAAACACTGGCCCAAGTTACCCCTGAAAATAACAGGCCGGCCGCCTGAGACTGGATCCCTGACATCCAGGTACAGAAGTAGTAAAATGATACCTTGGCTGGATGTTCTCTCATTGGTCAGAATCCCTGAATTGGTTACCCAATTATCTTGTTCCTGGATTGTGGTCATAGGGTCAGACCTGAAGCCCACATTTTCCTCTGGTAACTGAACTTGATTGGTTACCCATGAGGACTTTAAGTTCATGAAGTTCACAGAGGAACTTCCTTTGCCTCCATTAGGCAAGTTGATAAGTCTCTCCTCAGGCATCACCACTCGCAAGCCTATGCTGGTATTATGACTTTGGGACTTAGCTAGGGCTTCAGCTTGTGGGGGCTTGATCCCAGAAAAACGCAGGCGGGCAGCCCCTTGGTCCGCGGGGCTGGCAGCCCGCAAGTATTCAGGATCAGGGTTCAAATCTTGTTCCCGGGCCTGGTTTTCCAGAGGTGTTGAATTTTAAATCCTGACAGCTTTAATCATTTTGTTGAACCCCAGTGTATCTTTTGTAAATTTTAAAAAACAGTATTTGAAGCTTTATTGGTGGCTAATCATCAACTCTATGTGGATTTGGGTGGTGATGCCCCACCACATAGAGATTTCTTCTTACTATCTGTCAATTTCTGTCACACAAACATACCACAGCTTAGAAGCAACCAATACACCGCCCTCCTCACGCCTCAACATGCAGTTTTTCAAACAAACCACCAATGCCACAGAAGACAATGCCACCAGACCTCTGGTGGCACAAAAGTCTAAGTTATTTCCAGTAAGTATAAATAATGAGGGAGGGAAGCCTTTCTCATTGTTGATATTGTCCAAATAAACGTTTTATGCCAAGGAGTCATTATTTGATTGCAGCAATTGACTATTTTTGCCCCAATATAATTATACTGATAGCATCTTTACATAAATCAACACAACAATACTTCCACTCCTTCTCTTACTGTAAATTCAGAACCTAAACGTAAAAATGCGGGATTGTCAAATCCTTGGTCCAAATTTTGAATCACTTTTGCGGGCAACTCAGCTGAGTGAAAAAATAAAATATTTAATAAAATCAACCATTTATTTTGACTTTTTTTGATTTATTTAAATTGGCAAATTTTGAATCTCTTGAGCAGATAACTCAACTAACAAAAGACAAAACTCAGCAAACAAATGCGGGATACATGAATCAGAAATGCGGGATTCTTATGTACAATTTGAGATTTCCTGTATGTCAAACAAATCATAGACATCATGTAAAAATTAACAAATCTGAAATTGCGGGATTGTCAAATCCAAGAACCAAGCTTCAAATCATAATTGCAGTGAATTTACAATAAATATAATTTATGGGTATCTCAAAAAGGATGTTAAAGGATCTAGAGTGGATTTGTGCTGATTCTTTTAGGAATCACAGGCATTCTCAAAAATCACCCTATCCCAGTTTAGGACAGCCAAAATTTATTTTGTAATGATCACTGACTTATCATATATAACAATAAAATTGACTAAAATATACATTCCTCTTCTTGAGTTTAAAATTATAATAAGATTTTTATTATGTCTTCTTCCAACATCAATCAAGTCAACAAGCTGTTCCCTGGTCTTGACAAAATCATGCAGGGCTACGCTGGGTCTTCTAATAGTGAAGCCTCCCTCTATGGCCACTCCCAACCCGCAGGCCCCTCCAAAAGCACCACCCAGGAGTGTGTTCTTTCTCCTGTGTCCTCAAGCATGGCCCTGTTTGCCCATCACGCACAGGCAGCTGCTAACCCAAATCATACAGCAATACTAGCATCCAAAATTGACCAAGTGAGCCATGGGGCCACCAATGGAAGCCAGAATCCAGAAACAGCCAATCAGATGGCACTGTCTGGTTCTCAAGGCAGACACACCCTGCCTCCAGCCAATCAGCCTGCAAGGCACAGAAGAAAATTAATCACTCCGGAGATTGTTCTTGAAATGGTTGAAAAGCAAGGGATGCTTATGTCCATTGGGGAAATTGCGGCTGCAATGGGTTTTGCAAATTCCACTGTGGCTGCAACCCTGTGAGCCCACGCCAACTGTGGCCCCCTACCAAGAAGACCCCAACTGGTGCCTGTACTTCAACCAAAGGTGACACAGCCCATCCCCTTATGATGGCCATTATGGAACATGACCTGTGGATGCCCCTGGTCCAGGTATGTCTCCAGCTGGGACTCCACAGCATCTTCACCAACAAAAGAACGGTGAATTTGTGGATGCACAGAGTTGTGGTTGCCGTCAGAATCCTATCCAATCAGGTTATTGGTGACCCCAGTTTGGTGGATACCAACCCATACAATTCAACCATCATCAATTTTATTAAAGGAAGGGCAATGAGGGCCCGTAATGAAGTCATCTTTCTATCATATGCTAAGATTTCTGCAAGTATCCAAGACTATGGAGAGAAGTGTATCCAGTCTGATGTGTACAAGAGCGGCCCAACTTGTATTGGTTTATTGGGGTTTTATTGGCAGTTTCCCCATTGGGCGTCAATTATTACTCGGCAATATTGAACACTGCAGATGGGTATGCCTACCAGACAGAGCTCAAGGCCATGCTGGAGGAGTGGGCCACACAAAACACCATGCACACAGTTGTACTGAGTGCAGAGATGGAGCAGCGGGAATGGGTTACCCAAGAAATCAGGGCAGTGGGGCATACCTACTGGTCCTACCCCATCAACTACGCCAACATGCATCTTGCAGATGTATGTCTCTACAATTTTGGTTCCACCCTCAGGTGTTTAAAGCCTGCCACCTACAACAAACTATGCACCCAAATTGATAAGGGGTATGAGCTTTTTCCTTCTGCGTCTGTCCAGGACTTATTTGATCTCATCATCTTCTATGCAAGTGATAGTGATAAGTCCAGAAAGGACCCCTGTCTCCCCCCACGCCAGTCCATCCGTTTTGTCAAGCCAGTATATGTGACAAAAGAAGAATTTGAGCAATTGAAGCAATCAGCTCTTGCTGCCCCTTCCCAGTCAACAAACCCTGCCTCTCCAACCCCCATCAAGCCACCTGCCTTTCAACCCTGACTCCCAAACCACCACCCATTCCCTCCCCACTATCTCTGATGCCGCCTCTTTCACAGGCGCAGATGAAGGCGATGTTCATTCTGCGCATTCCCTCCCCTTCCCGCCCTTTGATTAGTAAATAAATCTTTTCTTTATGACAACTTATTAAAATTGATATCTCTCTTTCAATTCATAATTAATAATATTTTCTTTTTACATTATCAACATTTCACATAATTAATACAATGTTGCACATTTTATGAATAGCTTAAAATTATTAGCATAAATATTTTTCATCATTATTAATAAATTAAAGACCATAAATGTAAATATTGCATTAGAATATTACAATTAGACGTCAACTCTTGATATTTTGATATTATGTGCATAACTCAATGCATTTTTAATAAAATCCATTGTAAACACAGTCCATTTCATTAAATTATAATGGAAAAGGCCAAGTTTACAATGGATTTTATTAAAAATGCATTGAGTTATGCACATAATATCAAAATATCAAGAGTTGACGTCTAATTGTAATATTCTAATGCAATATTTACATTTATTGTCTTTGATTTAGCAATGATGATGAAAAATATGTACTCGTTGAAGGTAGTACTATAAAACAAGTTTTTTGATGAAATTCAAACATAATGTCAAATATTTACCCACTTATCAATAAATTAGAGTCAGCCCTCCAAAAGGATGTTGAGCTTGAATACAACATCAGGGAAATTGTGGTAAATCAACTGGAAAATGAGGGAAGAGCCTTGGTCTAGCAAAAGGAAATTGCAAAAATAGCCTGGGAACAATAGTTAATGAAGAACACAAGGAAATAATTTTAAATCTTCAAAAGTAAATACTCAAGTGGTTAGATTTTAAAAGTGAAAGTTACAACTCATGGAAATTTGCAAAAACCAATAGAAAGAATACTCAAAAAATCAAACTAATTGAAGGAAATGAAATCCCATATGAAATAAACACAAATGAAGAGAAAACCAACCAAATGGAATCAGACAGAAACAAAACTCAGTCAAGAAGCAGGAGCGCTTCAAGAAATACATAAATTTTATCAAATGAAAACCAAGAAGAAACACAAGTTGCAAGAAAGATAAGAAAAATTAAGCCTAGAAAAATTAATGAAGAGCAGCCAACGCTCATGAAGTTTGTTGAGGTTGCGCCTGTGGCTGAGGGGGCCACAGGGAAAACAATTAGTAAGTCTTTTTATGTTTTATTTATATGTATTTTAGTCATCACCAGGAATGGGGACAAGGTTGCGGAAGTGGCGGCTTTTACGCCAAGTTGGTTCTACGGGGGTTACCAGTCACTGGTAGCCCCTGTAAAACAAATAAATAAAAACCAAATAAAATAATTCAACAGAATATAATAATTTATCAAATATTGAAGCTAAAGATAGGGAATATTTACCACCTGATAGGTGCTTGCTGTGGTTAAGGGAAGAATAAAAATAGGATCAAATATCAACTTCAAAGAAATGAATGAAATTTGTGGGGATGTTAAGCTAAACTTTGATGAATATATCTATGAAATTATTCAACAATTCCCATTAGCAAACATCAACAAATATGAAAAAACTTATTAAAAACCAGCTTTAAAATAGAAACTGAATATCTAAAAACTGAAATTTTTAATGAAGTATTCAAGGCATTGTCAAATAAAGTCGGGGATGCAGTCCTTGTGAACACATTTAAACCTTTATTTATTTTGTTTTCGGAGGCATGGGGGGCTGATACAAGTCAGGCTCCCCCTGGAACCCTCTTCAAATTCAATCAAGCTTCCTATATCAATAGATTAGTTCAAATATTCAAAAAACTGTGTATGTTCTTGGAAAAATACACCTTGCAAAGAATTCACGTTGCAGTATACCTGGGAATCCTCCTCCACTGCATATTAAAACCAATGTCAAAAAGTTGGAGAATGTACCTATTCAAATAGATACATGCCGCTTAGCATTCAAACGCCATAAGACACTGCGGGGGTATAGGACAGTCAAGCATGTCCTGTATGACTCCTTTGCATTGGCAACAATGTATGGGTATTACGTACCCCCTGAAAAAAACCTATTAATTGATTCACTCACCCAGCTTCCTTTTATCAAACAGTCAACAACCACCGGGGTACAGGGCGCCACCACTCTAGCAATTGCATCCAGGGTTGTCCACCATGTACAGAAGAGTATGTGGATCCAATTGAACGCTCTAGCCAAAAATTTAATTTTGGGGTATAATTCCCTGGAATAATCACATTCCCCTTTGCAATTAGAATCCCCCCAATAAATATTTTTCCCTTGCAACTTAGATTTTATTTTTTTAAATTGTTTTATATTTTAATACTAAGTTTTAATATTGAAATATGTAATATTAAAATTTTAAATATTAAAATTTTAGTATCTAAAAGTTAATATTAAAATTTTAATAAACATAAATCATTATTAAAATATTTAATATATAATATTTCAATATTGAATATATCACAGTCAAATAAAAATATTTAAATTTTTAATATTTAAACTTTAATTGATAAATTTTAAGATTTATAATTATAATTTTACTTTTAATATTTTAATTTTATTTTAAATTTTAGCAGGTAAATTATAATATTAATATATCTAAATATATTACAAGACATTAGTTATAGTTGCGACCACGTCAAATAATAAAAATAAGTTAAAAATGTTTTTATTTAATAGCTTGTCGAGTACGGGTTCATTTATTACATATACAAACAATGAGAATTGAATTTATCTGCATCATGCGGCCTGCTCCACTTATATTCTAAACAAGTGATTGTTTAGAACTTGAATTACCTTTCCCTTGTAATATGATTTGATAAACATATTTGATATAATTGACCTGTGTCCTAAGTACTAATTAGTAAGCAATATATGAAAATCATTGGTTTCTGTGTTATGTGGCTATAGTGACACTGAAATAACAAGGATCAGATGATGACCTGCAAGGTCCAATTTGTGGCTTAAAAAAACCAGAGTACCAACAAGGATTCACAATTATTTAAATAAAATTAATCTATTTCTATCTTTTTTAATTTATTTATTTTTTAGTGCAACAGTCAACATAATATTCAGTGTATTATAATAAAAATATATTCCTCATACCTAGTATAATTAATTTTACTTACCTTTTCTACATACTCTTATATGTCTATAATACAATTGAACTTCACGTCATTATATATAAATAATAATTGCTGAGTCCTAATAAAAACAAAATAAATAAAAATAAAAACAAATATAACCAGAGCGCCCATTTATCTGATTGGCTCAGAGGCCAGGGCTTTGGGGAGGAAGGATTCTGAGTGCTTGTAAAAAGCCGTCACCACATCAGGTGGCATTGCAAATTGACTGACCTCAAGGATGTTGAAGAGATCCTTGGTGTCCTGAGGGAGGCCTTGCTTCACCTTATTCTTGATCCAACCAAACACCTCCTTGATTGGGTTCAGAAATGGAGAATAGGGCAGAAGGAAGAGGAGTCTCATTGGGCAGTCAGCCAGGCGGTGGCTGGCCAAATGGCTATTTTTATCAATGGGCGGGAACTTAGATACAACCAGATCCACTTTGTGGAGCCCAACATTGTCCAACACAACAATGTTGGTTGTACTGCGGTAATTGATCCAGAGATACTCCTTGACAGTTCGGAGAAAATCAAGAAATGTCCTGCTATTATGGGAACCCTTGATCATCTGATACTGGTCCAACCCGCGAGGACCAAGAATTGCTACCATGAAATAGGTCTGGGACGTACAGCTGCACAATGGGCTACGTCGTCCTTGGACCCCTTCTTGACCCACCCATGCCTAGACCTGAGTGAGGAGGAAAACAACAATTTGTTGATGTAGAAGCACTGGACATTCCCAGTCTTCTTTATTGCCAGATATGTCTCGGCATAAATGTGTCAATCCTCAATGGTCTTCTCATTTTTTCTGTTGTATGGCAAAACTCCCAGTACTTTCTCAGATAAGCCCAAATCAACCATTGTTTTGTAAACAAGGGTTTTGGAAACAGAAAGCCCAAACTCTGTGGCAAGCATTGATTGGACAGCAAGTGAGTCCAGGTGACAATCCTTGGTAACCCACTGTTTTATTGCGTCAAAATGCACAGGCTGCAAGAGTTTGGGCTACCGCTTAGCCTTGGCAGATTTTGCAATTTGCCCGGTATTGCCATACTTGGTGTTAATGTTGGCAATGTATCTGGCCGTAAAACCAAATCAGGACACAATATCCTGAACTGCCATTCCCCCGTTCAAGCAGTTGAGGAGAGCTTCACACTCACTATCTGTCAACCAACGCCGGCCCTTGGCAGGTACCACGGCATCCTGGCTAGTAGGCTTAACACAGGGGATGGGGACCTTTGTTTTGAAGGTGGGATCATGCTTGGTTGCGCTGGCGCCGTCAATGGTTGCCTACAATACAGGGGCAGATGGCTCTTCTACGGTGGTCAATGGCCCATAGGAAATGTCAAAGACGTGGGGCAGGAAGTAGCAACTCTTGGATCAAGAGTACAGGGCTGGGTGACAACTGGGTATACGGTGAAGGTGTATGTAACTTCTTTTATTCCCGATGACCTTTGTGTATGAGACTTTGGTTGCAGGCCTTGAGAGCAGCTTATGTCTTGGATTGAGGCTTTGTACTCTAGCTTGGGATGCAGGAGGTGGTTGACTGGCGCTGACACCTTGGAAGGCCTGTGTATCAGCATGACTCCCCTCAAGTTGGGTTCTGGATCTGTTCTTGGATCCTCTGGGACGCTCTCATGGACGGGCTGCCCCGCAGGCTGGTGCAGGAGCTGGTTGAGAATTTGATTGACGGTCCATAAAAATAAAATAAATTAAAATAAAAAATATATTTTAGATTCAATATGTATTTATTTGGATTTATTGGTTTAGTTGTGAGTAGTTGTTTTCTCTTGATTTAGCCTTGAATAGTAGCATATTTTCTATATTCATAATTTGAAGTGTATAATATTGGATCCTTTCCAGTTTTGGATGATTTTAAAGTTTAATCACTTTTTATGTCTAAACATGGTTATTGAGATTGGATTTTTAGTTTGATTTTAGTTGTGATGGAGTTTCTTTATTTGGGTTGGTGTTTCCTAGTGTGCTTACTGTACATTAAATTTGGATTCCGGTTCTTGCAATTAATATCTGAGTTTACTAGTGCCATTAAAAAGTGATTTGAATTTTGGTTCTTAGATTTGACAATCCTGCAATTTCAAAAATTATAGTAAACTTAATGGAAATGGTTGATGGATTTGAACGCTTCAAAACTGATTCCAGTTAATTCATTTTGTCCATTCGAAATATGCAGTTTGACTTGAACTTTGCAAAGTGTCTATGAGTTCCCGCATTTTCAAATATTCAAATAAATACTCAAAGAATTCAATTTAATTAAAAAAGGCCATCCTTCAAAAGTGATTTGAAATTTGGACCAATGATTTGACAATCCCGCACTTTTACGTTTAGGTTCTGAATTTACAGTACCTAGCTGGTTCTGCTCTTACTCCTTTGGTTACGCCTGTTTGCCTCCTTGATTTGGAGTTTTACCATCTTTACCACCTGAATCTCTCTCTTGGCCATTCTAGAGGCCAGATTTCATCAATCATGAAAGAGATTCCAGCCACTTCCCCCTTACAGATGCCCTTCATGTACATGACTTCAGTAAGTTGGGTTCTGTTTATATTACAGTGTTGGGGCTAGCCAATAAGGTTGTACCCAAACTGAAAGTTGGCGTCCCTGGGACACTGCAGCCAATTATCTTTTCAGGGCTGCCCTCATTGTGTATATGATCTTCTAGGCCTGGTCTGCCTCTCCTGTGGGAGTCCATACAGACACTAGTATGGGCTGTGACACTAAAGCTGTGAGTGCTTTGTCTTTTGACCAAGAAAATTCTCTACAGAGTTTTCTCCATTGATCCCCGACAGAACCACACCAAGTCACTGCCACACCTCACCATCACTGATAGAAAGTACATCTGTTGTCACACAGATCCAGCTTATATCAACACAACATAATATATCTTAACATTGTCCTAATAAAGACCCAATCTATTTTTCAAGACCCAAAAATCTTGACAAGTTTGATGGTTGCCTTTTAAAAGCTGTTTATTTAGTGATTGCAGACTCAAAAAGCTGATTATATAATTTTAGACACCATTTAAATATCAGGATCTATCAAATGGCTTATTTTTGTGGCAGGATTATACTCAATCAATGAATTTTCTTACTATGAATTTTCAGTCAAATTCGATCCAACTAAACTTTTCGCTGTATATAACTTTTTTATCTTTACAATAATAAAAGGGTTGGGAGCCCTTGATTTATTAACCTAAAACTTCAATTAACATATTTAATTATCTTATTTTTTTATTTTTTTGCACTTAACAGGCTTATTTTTTTCTAAAATTACCTTTCTAAAAGCTAATTAGTTAAATTTGACTAGTAAGAAAATAAAATAAAATGTTAAATTATTTAAAGATAGCATTTATAAGAGCTTTTATTTACTTTTATGGTGAATTTTTTATGTGTTCTAAAAAAGTTACATGTGGAGAACATAATAGTTGGATTAAACTTGATTGAAAATCTGTTGTAGGAAAATTCATTGACTGAATATTTTCATGCCCCTTATTTTCGATGGGTGGTTTGATAGATGTTGCCACTCCATTATGGTGGAGAAGTAAAATGCAACAACTAACCAATGTAATGTTTATTAATTTATCGATTCTATCCAGCTTTTATTTTTACCCCGCACTGGGGCAAAGCCATGTTGTTGATTTGATGGAATATATTTCTTTTTTAATGAAAACTATGACAAGTATTATAAAGTTTATGTAAGCAGATTAAATTAAAGTTCTAGGCATGAGGCTACCTCAATTAGTATCAAGCATCCCTAATATAAAATGTTAAATGAAACATGGCTTTGATATCAGTTTAAGCCCAGTCGAGCATCACCCACTCAAGAGGGTGAATTGATTAGCATTAAGCATCCCTATAATAAAATATTAAATGAAACATGGCTTTGATATCATTTTAAAGCCCAGTCGAACATCACCCACAAAAGTGTGAATTAATTGAAGTTAAGAGAATGATGAAATTTATAATTTAATAGCTGTCTTAATTTTGATATAGACTTTATATTCGACTCCTCCGAAACTCAACGCCTTCATATTATTCTACTGGCGAATGAACTTATCTGGAACATGGCCGATTTATTTTTTTGCACTACCAGAAGGGAAAGGCTGCCAACAAAGTTTTGAACATGCCAAAGTGCATACCAAACAAAATAACAAAACCAAGACGATTTCAAGCCCCCCTTTACCTTTTCTTAGATTCTAAACAAAATGGACCCTTCTAAGTGGATTGATGTTACTTCCGAGTCCTTTAAGTACTCTTTGGACCATTTTGTTATCCCTAGCCACTACCAAAAGGATGTTTCGAGCATCCTCATTCCTCATGGGATTATCATGGTACATGATGCTTTACCTTATTTCCCTGATTTGCTTGCTAAAATTACCCTTTAGGATCGAATTGAAAAGCTTGCCAAGTTGATTGTTGAAGACTCCAAGGGCCCTTTGGGTATACTTTATTTCCTTCATGCTTTATTAATGCTTTATTTCAAGTTATCTGTTGTGTACTCAAAGGAGGGCATCAATTCTTCGCCGATCTTGTCAATGAGATCAAAAAGTGCAATACTGTTCTAGGCCAATCTGTCCCCCTTAGCCTCGAGTTCATTAAAGTGCGCAGCTATCACAACGATGTTTCTACTGGAACAGTTACTATCTCCCTGACTGATGAAGAATGCCAAGACTGGAAAAACAAGGTATTTTTATTTACCTTTTAGCAACTTCGAATATTTAATGTTTACCCTTTTTTGTAGAACTTGCTTATTGTTGAAGATATTATCGATACTGGTAACACAATGGTCAAGCTTCTTCACAAGCTTCAAGAGTTCCAGCCTGCCTCAGTTAGAGTGGCTAGTCTTCTCTTGAAGAAAACTCCTAAATCTAATGGATATGTTCCTAACTATGTTGGATTCGCTATCCCCGATGAGTTTGTTGTTGGGTAAGCTTATTTAGCTATTATATTCTCATAAGGTTTAGTTATGCTCTAGATTATAATGAGTATTTCCGTGATCTGGATCATATCTGCATTATTAGTGTAAGTTATATTTTGGATTTTGGCTAACTTTTTAAGGAACACGGAAAAGAAGCTTATGCCATCAAGAACTAGAGTATAGAGAAATAAACATTCAGCTCCCTCAATTCCATCAACAATAACAAATTTAACTTCCAGCCTTAATATTGTTTTTAGTTTGTCAAGTTTAAGATAGCTGAATAGTTTGAAACTCAATTCTCAACCTTAAAGCAGGTATGTCAGAGCTGTTTTATCAACTCCATATAATATGAGATTTTAATCTAATTTAGGGATTTAGGTGACATTTATCTTGCCCTGACAATGCCTTGGGAAAGCATCTGATTTATCATGGCTTTTTAAGTCAGAGGCTATTTATACTATTTCAAGATCGACAAGGTGTTTTTAGTTATGCTTAGACATTCAAATAATTTTATTTGAACCCTATTATAGATTATCATAGCTTATAGCTTGGTTTGCTTGAAGCCCAACAAAATTTTAATGCGATAACATCCCTTGTTAGTGGGCTACCAATTAAGATAGTCCTTCTGAGTCCCATTGCCAATATAATGTAAAGCAGATAAATTTTCAAGTTAACCATGGGGTTTTCCTGAAACTACCACCCGCCGTCCCCAAACAACAGGGTTAGAATTTCCACAAACATGTAATAACCAACATGAAGCTACAAATTTAAGGTTTCATAAAGCGCTTGTCTTGTTATGCTTCAAGTTAGTTGGGTTTATTTACCAAATTATAGTATAGTTAATGTCACAAAATCTACAATTACTCCCTCTCGGAGAAGTAATTCCCTGAGAAATCCCCCAATTAATGAATAATCAGTGGTACTCTTATCATTCATGTTACATGAGGATCAAATATTTTGAATTCTAAAAGGAACACAACCAGGGCAAATCCTATGACTTCCTTGATGTACATGGGCAATATATAGCTTGGCATGATACTATAGAATACCCTTCAATATTCAATAAAGCATCATTCTCTTCTTAATTTCCCCCTTTATTTTGTTTATTATACATCTCAAAAGTATATACTTGACAGGGATACCAAAGCACAGCACAATTTGACAATATAGCATCCCATTTCTTCAGTGACAAGAACTTTACCAACCTCATGAAACTACCTACAATTAAAAGTAACTTAAAGGGTGTAATAATAGCAGATAACAGATGTTCCCCTTGTTACCAGAGAGGACAAATCATTCCAGAAAAAGATAAAAGACATCTAAACTACTCTTGGCAGACCCATCATTCTGATACATAAGTATGATGTAGTACTTAGTTTAGATTGGATGCGCAAGACAAAACCTCAAATTGAATGAGACAGTGCCACACTCACAATACAACAAGAAGCACACCACCATGTATATCTGACTCACCTCAACACCTTCATGAGAGATCATGTATTCGTGAAGATTACTGAAACAGAAGAGGAAAAAGACACCAACAAGATTGACTGAAATACCTGTACATACAAAATCATATATTTTAAAAATATGGATGTCTCACTTGAACAGGACCCAGTATGTCAACAACTTGTCCAATAGTTCCCTTCAGTATTACAGGAGAAACTGCCAGGCTTACCACCTGACAGAGGTATCCAACACAAAATTGACCTTAAGGGAAGTGTACCAAAAGCACACCTCATCTATTGCTTAATGCCACAAGAAGATGGCACACTAAAAGCTTACCTGGACAAAGCCCTAGAAAAAGGACTCATTTGGCCATCAAAGTCCCCCTTTGGCACAGCAGTCTTCTTCATAGCTAAGAAAGATGGAGGACTACGCCTTGTCACTGATTACAGAGCGCTTAATGAGGTCACAATTAAGAACAGGTATCCCCTGCCCCTGATTGGCAACCTCTTTGATGCTCTGGGGGGTCACAGTTCTTTACAAAAATTGACTTAACAGCAGGATACCATCAAATATGTGTTAAGTTGGAAGACATCCCAAAAACAGTGTTTTGAAATAAATACAGCTCTTTTGAATGTGTGGTCCTCAACTTTGGCATGAAAAATGCCCCAAGTACATTTGTAACTTTCACAAACGAGGTATTCACAGACCACATCAGAAAAAGAGCCATAGTTCACCTGGATGAAATAATCATCTACTGCCCCACTAAAGAACAACACTGGAAAGATGTCTGCATAGTGCTCAATATCCTTAAAGATAACCAACTCATAGCTAAACCTTCCAAATGTGACTTCTTTTTAACTGGGCTTCCATTCCTAGGACACATCATCAGTAGAGATGGGATTAAACATGATCCAGAAAAGTTAAAAGCCATCACCAACATGCCAGCACCATGTAACAAGAGTGAACTTTGAATGTTCTTGGGAATGGCCTCGTATGTCATAAGGTTCATCCCTGATTGGGGAGTCTTAACTACCCCCTGTCTGCAATCACTGACAAAACAACAAAGTTTGTATGGACACCATTGAGAGAACAACATTTCTGACAACTAAAAGAGCAAATGGTTACAGCTCCTATCCTACAATACCCTAACTGCAAAGGGGTCTATGAGTTGGAGACGGATGCCTCTGACTACGCAATAAGAGGAGTTCTTGGGATTCAAACCACAGAAAAGGACTGTTCCCTGTAGCATATGAATCAAGAAAGCTGTCTGATGGCAAGCAAAGGTATCTGATACATGACAAGGAACTGATAGTTATTGTCCACTGTCTAATGAAGTGGTAATACTACCTAGAAGGTGCACAATTATTCAAAGTGCTAACCAACCACAAGTCACTGATATTCTTCAAAGCTCAACAACACCTATCAAAAAGACAAGCTGAATGAATAAGCATTATACAGAGGTATCCCATGATAATTGAGTATAAGCCAGGCAAAAAAATGCTTACTGCAGACACCCTATCAAGGCTATACTGTAAACATTACTATGCACTGATGAAGACCCTGATTGGCCCATGTTAATAATGGAAAACCTCCAAGGGGGTTCCCACCTGGTACACCACTGGACATCCAATAGAAATTCCTCAAGAACAAACACCTGTCCAAAAACGTATATGATACTCTACACTGCATATTACCAAGCAGCAATACTGTACCCTATGTGCTGTCAACACAAAAGATTAACACAATTATTTAATATCACAGAGATCTGGGCCATATATATAGAAAGAATCTAAATGAATACCTCAAAACATGCTACTGGTGGCCCAACAAGCTGGATGAGATCAAAGAGGTACTCAAAAAATGCAAATTATGTGAAAAGTACACCTGCTCTAAGGCACCCCCCCAAATAAGTGATACCAGTGTCAATTACCCAACCATTCAAAGTATGGGCACTGAATATTGTGGGACCCATGACCAGAGATAACAAAGGCAAAAATAAAATATCATAGCCATCAACTATGCAACTAGGTGGCCTGTAGCACAAGCCACAAAAGAACACAAAGGAAATGATGCGAGACAAGTTATTAGCAACAAGATCATAGCCAAGGTTGGAAAACCCAAACTCCTGATCACAGAAGGAGGAACCAAACTTAAAGCCATTGGCACCAACATATAACTTGCTAAAAATGGAATAAAACACACAGTTGCCAGCCCTTATCACACACAAGAAAATATGAGAGTTGAAAGATTTAACGGTTCCCTTGTAAAAGCGCCCAGTAAATTATCTACCAACAACCCACAATTTTTGGGCCAAGATGCTTCCAAAAGCGCTAATGGTGTGCCAAACATAAATCAATTGTAATACAGGAAAAAGCCTGTATGAACTCATCTACAGACATAAACCTGTCATTGTGAGTACTAAGTTAGGACCCTAATTACCTCTACCTAAAGAAGTACCAGCAACAATGAACCTGTCATACAACACGCCAGAAAGGACTAAGAGACCAAAGAAAAGGAAATGATTGAGAGAGAAATAATCCCTATCTAATAGGAGCAATTTAAAGTCAGAGACAAGATTTGGGATGTCAACCATGATCTGCACAAGTTGGAACCAGTACTAAGAGGACCAGGAGCTGTCATGGAAGTCAAACCAAACAACACCTATCTCATCAAAGGAATTGGTGCACATGCTGAGTTAAAATGTATGCATCATGACTTAATCCTCCTATGCAAGACAAGGACAGCACAGCATACTTGCAACTACCTGTCCCTAATGCAAAACTGGATCAATACTAAGCCCAAATCTCTGGCACTCTCAAGAAAATCCCTAAGGCTCCAACTTCAAGCACCCCAGGGGGAGATGTCAAAACATCTTTGATTACTACCTCTCAGAGAAGTAATTCTCTGAGTGATTCCCTGACTAATTATTAAGTCAGTGTCACTCTTATCAAATGCACATCTAATACAAGGATCAAACCTTTTGAGTCAAAAGCAGAACACTACTTGGACAAGCCCCATGACTGCCATGATGTACATGGACAGTATGTGGCTTCTCATGATACTATATAATACTCTAAACTTATATCAATAAAGTATAATTCTCTTCTTAAATTTACCTTTATTTAGTTTTAGATGCTTTCCAGAAATATATACTCTACACAAACAAGGCAACAAGAACCAGTGATGATCCCAGCTTGTTAAACAGCTTGTTTTGCGCTTAACTCATTACAAGGATCACATCACCCCCTACTCAATCCAATTGATTTATTGTATCAACCTTGTTCCCCCTAAAAATGATTCCCTCAAGCTATATAAGTGATATCTCTCAATAAAGAAAATTATCCAGTTTCCAATCATTTTCTCATGTGTAACTCTGCTAATACAGAACAGTTGCAACAAAGATAAAAAACATCACAATTGTGGCGCTACAAGTCCTAGGAAGTCAACAAGGTGTGTCCTGGGTCATAGCCAGGGACCAGCTGGTTTGGGATTGTCATCCTCAAGGATACTTGCTCTATGGAAAGGAAAAAGCAAATTATCTAAACACTCTGAAAGGGACTCATTATGCACCCAATCATCATTGGCAATTGATAACTAGGGGAAATATATTTCACAGAAATGCATAGACTACAAAAGTAGCTCCATCATCTGGGGGGCTTTTTGCATAATAATCTTCAGTACAATAATATTCTGGATCTCAAGGTTATGGGCACCACATTACTTATTTCCCAGCCAGGCATTTTCTATGAGTGAACAGACTAAAGCTCTGCATCTTCTTATCCTTTTAACTGGCTCCACAATCATTATCACTAGGGAAGTTCTATATCACAAGAAGGGATAATAGGGGTTGAGATTGCTTTTATTTGCATCAGAAGGAAGATCCCCTTAGAAACCTTCTGTATTATTGCCTGTTTTGGAGGAACATTTTGGTTTACCAAGTCTTCGTATCCTTCCCCCGTGTCTTGGGCTTCTTTTTTGTGATCTTGTGTGCCCTCTCCTATGTCCTCAGCTCCTGCTGCAGGCCTGTGTACTTCTTGTACTGGCCTTTTTGTCCTATGCTGCCTTGCTTTCTGGTCTGGTACTCCTTTCCTGAGGCCTTGGGATCCTTTACCTATGTCTTGGGCTCCTTTTCTGACCTCTGGCTCTCAAACTTCATCTGAATCCCCCTTGCTTCAGTCTGTTTTCCCTTAAATAGCTCCTTGTTTTCAACCCTTTCCTTTCTGAACCTCTTCTTTTCCAAGCTTAAACTATTGGGCTTTTCTCTCTCTATAATAAATTAAATCTTATGATTTACCTCAGCCAATCATAGAGGACTTTTACTTGTCAAATCCCTTATTTTTAGACTTCTCCCCTTCAGTTTAACCAATGGAAAATATTGATAAAACAAGATTTGGCTTTTTTCTAAAACTTTTCTCCAAATGACCTGTCCCTGACCATGGTTCAAACCCAACATCCTCTTGCGCTGGAAAAACCATGACTCTGCGTTTTGAACAGTTTCTCTGTAATTCCTGTCACATTATGCTAGGTTGATTCAAACACTTCTGCCTATATTTTACTTAATGAATTTTTGTACCTTAATTTCTTCAACATTTTGCCATGTTTCTTATGTCCTTTCCCCCTCAGCAAAACTTGAAACTTTCTGTTGCTTGCTTTATGCTCCTCTTAATTCCCCAGAAAGATTTCAGCCTTTGTCTTCAGAGTTTCCCCATACTGTTTCTGTCTTCTTCTGCTGTTTCTCACTGAATCAATTTCTAATAAATTCATGTTCATATTTTTAACTTTTTTCCTTTTTATTTATTTCTTTAATTATTTTAATTAATTAATTTAATTCTTGTATTTCTTTTTTCTTTTTAATTCTCTTAACTCTTTTACTTCTTGTATGGATTCTTTTATCTCTTTAGTATTATTTTTAATTCTTTTTTCCTGCTTATCTTTTCCCTGATTACCTTTTTTATGTTTCCAGCTTCTTTTGATAGCTGTTACATAGTCCTTCTTCTCCTTCTTGCTAATAATTTCCTCAACTTTCTTTCCCCTGTTCTGCTAGTCTCCACTAGTAAATACCTCAGACTCAGGCAATAATTCTCCACAAGTGAATCAACTTAGACTAGAACCCATCATCAACCTACACTTTAGGCCATCAGTAACAGAAAATCCCTATGTCTTGCCACTGTTTTTACTCACTCAAGTAATTAGTTTGACCCTTCAGTTGCAAAGTAACCAACTTTACTTCCCAGAAACTTCCAAATCATCAAGTTCTGAAGCTATTTCTCCAGACAACCACCTCAATGATGGTTCTGGACATTTCCAATATTGGCTAGTAGCTTCAAGACCTCCTCAAAGTTACTTGGAAATCATGATGAGAAAATTTACCCCTTTATCCTAGGTAAAATTGACCACCTGTATGCTTACTCTCCTCAAGTGTCACCACTTACCCACCATCTTACAGCATGCACTAAGACCCAATACATCACCATTCCTCTGCTAACACCACTTCTCCTTATTTGTCTATGCTAGATATATTAATACACAACTAAAATTTACCTGTCTACTCCTTCCTTGGCCAACATTAGCCCTGCCTGCAAGACCTCTCACATGTGGATCATCACAACAATGCTTCCCAACCAAGTAGAAATACTAGAAAAAGCCAATAGTATATTTATGAAGTATTCCAAGGCATTAAAAATTCCAGAAAATACCCCTGAGGCTCTCTACAGAGCTCTGGAAAAGTCAAACTTATTTTCTAGTAAGTGCCTGGTTGTCCTGACTGAGATCACTTATAGATACATCTCAAGTTGCACCACAAACCCCCACTAACAATCCACCAAAGCACTCATATTGGTGCAGATGGATTCAGGAAAGGTGCTATCAACACTAGCCCATGTATTATATTCATATAACTCCCTAAAAAATGGGAGCACTATAATTCCATTGCCAACCCCACATCTGACAGACAGTTTAACTACATGGCTCAGTGCTTTCAAGTTTCTGTCAGTAAAAATCCCCTCAAACCTGACCCCCTCCTGAGGAGCTATCTCCAATGACTAAAGCCTGTCTCTTCAAGGTTTTCCTCATGCTTTGCAGGTTTCTGTATCCCCCTCCTATAAATTTTGATCATGCTTTTTTTGCCTAATGGACTTGCTACCTCATGTCAGTAATGTCTGATTAGCTTGGATAAATCAACTTTGGAATGACCAACATACTATCTACTTTTTCAGGTTTATGAATGAAGTGTTTACCACCCACTTTGAGAATCAAACCCTCATTTACCTAGATGATATCATTGTGTACATTCCAAATGTAGAAAAACACCCAAGGACCTGGAGGCAGTGTTTGCTACCTTAGTCCAACACAAACTTCTAGCAAAGCCTTCCAAGTGCCAGTTCTTCCAAGAACAATTCCTCTTTCTAGGCCACATAGTATCAAAAGACGGTACCAAGTACAAAAAGCATAAGATTCAAGATATTGATAAGGAGTGTCTTTTGGGGAAGCTTCAAATATGGAATTAGGAAAGAAGAGAAGCATATTTTATTGGATACTACTTTAGACTTATATAGACTTGACTGTGGCAGAGATTTATTTGGATTGAACCTAGGGATTGATCATGTGCGGGATGAGTTCAAGCCACTGGATACTTGGACAGTCATGTGATATTGCTTGGTTACCATTCTTGGTATGTCAAACAGTATATTGGAAGGACACCAAATTGGGCAATGGCTGGATGTTAAGTAGGTTGGCGGTAGCCAGAATGCTTGTACATCCAGGCCCTTGACACATCCCCCTTAAGGGGTTACTCTGGTGCATCAGGAGGGGACTTTGTTTTCACGGCTGCCGCCTGATGCTCCTGGAGCTGTTTACTAGTTGGAACCAGTCTGGTCAAGTGTTCTCCTTTACTGAGGCGGAGACGGGTTCTGTGGTATTTCTTGAGGATTGAGGTTTTGGCACCTTGTAATTTCACTAGATAGGTGTTCCTGTCTGGCCTGTACTTGATGATTATTCCTGGTCCCTGGTGTACTGAGTCTAGTTTCTTTCTGTTGCCAGCTAGAACCCAGATGGGGGGTCAATGAGAAGTGGTTCCTCTGTGGAGGTTACCTTTTATGTTTTGAGCCTCTTTATTTCTGCTATTTTAGCTTTGAGGAAGATGTGTTGTATATTTGGTACTTGTTCTACTGTGGGGGGTTTCCCTGGGGGGATCTTTATGTATGGATGCTTGTTGCGGGTGATTATTTCTGGTTTTTACCCGTAGGTTAGCTCAAACAGTGAATAGCCTGTTCCTTGATTGGTGCAGACTTGGGATACTAGTAATGCATGTTTTACGTATAGTGGCCATGTGTCTTTGGCTTTGCCATCCATTATTTTCTCTATGGTCCTGATAAGGCTGCCGTTTAGGCGTTCCACTCTGCCGTTGGCCTGTGGCCTGTATGGAGAGGTTGTGGAGTGTTTAATGTTTTTGGATTTTAAGTTGTTGTTTACTACTTGACCTGATAAATTGGTTGCTCCATCAGTTATGATGTAGTCTGGAGTACCGTAGTTAGCTATGATCACTTTGTTAATGAATCAGTTGATGGTTTCTGCTTTATGGTCCTTTGTTGCTCAGAAGATGGGCCAGCATGTGGCAAATTCAATAGATACAATTAAGAAACATTGGTTTGTTTTTGTTTTTGGGAAGGGGCCCACTACGTCTAGTCCCCAAAGCTTGAATGGTTCAGGGCCCGGTACTGGGTTGACCGTTGGCTGGGGAGCCTTTGTGCTGGTGTATTTCTCACACACTGTGCACTTTTTCAGAACATCAACTATATCCTGTTTGAGGTTGGGCCACCATACTATCTCTTTTAATGTTTGGTATAGGTTGGTAGCCTTTGTATGTCCTAGTAGGCGGTGATGTCTTAATCTGGTGTCAACTCTTTGTGCAAGTGGGATGTACAGGACATGTTTGTTGTTAATGATTTGGTATACAGTGCCATTTGATACATGGAAGTAATTTTTGTTCCTTACTAATGTATTGTGGGTCAGTTGATGTGTTGAGGGGTCTTTCACTTTGGTTTTATACTCAGTGTTGTACAGGTTTGGCCAGTCAGGGTCCAGGTGGTCAGGGTGATCCTCTCTAGGCTGACATAGTCTAGAGAGAGCATTAGCCGTGACCAGTTATGCCCCCTTTTTGTATTGTATGTCCAAATTAAGCTGCTCCAGCAGGGACATCCATTTGGCTTGTCACCATGCAAGTGCGTTATGAGTTTTGAAATATATTAAGGATTTATGGTCAGTTAGTACTCAGACGTTTAAATGTCCTTCTAGATAACATCTCCATTTCTTGCATGCGTGATATATTGCTAGTGATTTCTTATTGTGTATTAGGTATCTCTGCTCAGTGTTGGTCAGTTTTCTGCTTTTGTAACATACTGGCATGAAGTCTTACTGCCCTGGCTGGCAGATGCGCAGGACTGCGCCAATGGCGGTATCACTGGCATCTGACTTGAGCTTGTAGCGCCCGTTGTTATTAGGGTATTGCAAGATTGGTGCTTTGATCAAAGCTTGTTTTAATAACTAGAAATTCTTGTTGCATTCTGGTGTCCAGATGAATTTCTTTTTGGCATTACCCTTGGTTAAGTCATTGATTGATGCAGTGAGTTTCCTGCAGTCTTTGATGTATTTCTTTAGGTAAGCTACCATATCAAGAAAGCATCTATCTTGTTTAACTGAGGTGGGGTGTTGTATGTTATTTATGGCTTTTATTTGTCTGGATCTGCTTTGATGCCACTGTCAGAGACAATGTGGCCCAAGAACAGGAGTTCCTTTTCCATAAATTGGCACTTACTTGGTTTTGCATAAAGTTTGTGCTTAGCAAGTCAATTGAGTGTCTTGCAGACATGCGTGAGGTGTTCCTCTTTTGTTTTTGAGAATATGATGATATTGTCAAGGTAGCATAATGTATTTGAGAGACTGTTTAGTGCTTGGTTTATCATAGTGACAAACATTACAGGAGCGTTGGTCATCCCAAAGTTCATTACTTTACATTCAAACAATCCAAATTGTGTGTGGAGCACAGTCTTTGGTATGTCTTTCTCTTTTACTTCAACTTGATTATAACCAGATGTGAGGTCAATTTTTGAGAAAAATTCTGCTCTGTAGAGCCTTGCAAATAGATCATCTATAAGTGGAAGGGGTATTTATTCTTTAGTGTGCTTGCATTTAGTACTCTGTAGTCAGTTACTAGATGCAGAGTGCCTTCCTTTTTCTTTACAAAGAACACTGCTGCCCCCCATGGGGATTCAGACGGGAGAATGAATCCTTTTACTAGATTGTCCTCAATGTGTGTTTTGAGGGTTTGGGTCACCATGGGAGAGAGTCTGTAGAGGGGTGCAGGTTTGGGAATGGCTTTACATAGGTTGATACCATGTTTGACCTTCCGTTTGGGGGATAGCTTGGTGAGTTCTTCCTTGAATACATGGGTGTATTCATTTAGGAGTGCCACAAGTTCTGGGAATTGGATCTTGGTTGTTTACATGTTATTGAATTCAGTATACCTCATTATGTGGAGGGTACTATCTTTGGGTAGATGTTCTGAGTCATCTTGGTTTATGACCTGGACAAACACTGTGTCTCTTAGAATGAGGTCATTGGGTTCTTTGAGGATGTTAAAATTGACTCTGTTGTGTTTGATGGTCATGGTTTTTGTTTTCTAACATACGCTGGGGTTCACTTGGGTGAACCAGTCCATGCCTGCTACAATGTCATAGTTTATGTTGTTTATGACAAGTCCTTTGATGGAAGTTTGTATGCCTTGGAGGTCAATTCTGAAGGGAGTTGTTTTGCCTTTGAGTAGAACCTTTGATTTATCTGCCATTCTGGCGTATTTGAAGTTGGATTTGACAACTGGTATTTTGTACTTGGTTACAAATGGTTTGCTAACCATGGTGTATTGTGCACCAGATTCAAATAAAATTTTATGCGTATGTGATTTGTGAGTGCATGGGTAGACAAGAATCTGTGAGCAATCTAATTTTTATGTTCATAAAAATGGAGGATTGTGGGACACATGGGATGCAAGCTGCAAGATTTGTGCCTTGGTACAGTTTCTTGTCAAGTTGGGGGGAGACAGGGACACTTAAGCCTGTTCCCCCTCCTCTTTTCCCTGTTCTTCTGTTTTGAGACCTTTGAGGTCAGAGAATGTGGGGTAAGATTCATAGCGGGTTGCTACCTTCAGCATTATTAACTTTGATGGTGTCCTCTTTCTTGGGACAGGAGCGGTTTGCGCTTTGGCTGCAATTGCCATTGTTGCAGTTGGAGTTGCTGTTGTTATGGTTGGTATTTTGGCGTTTGTTGCCATTGGAGTTTTCTCTGCCATTGCTGTTTGAGGAGCAATTGCTGTTGCTGCATCATATTCCATGTTTGCACATTTTTTTGTGTGCTTGGCTTCTGCAATGAGCACGGACATGAAGGTGTTGGCCTCTGGGCAGATGAGAGCAGCAACAGAGGGTTTAATTCTGTTGATGAATGATGCTCTGGTGTGTGCGCTGTAGCTTGTGCTGGGTTGTGGATTTTGCAACATATTTCCTCAAATTCATTGGCGTAAGCTGTGATAGTGGTCTTCTGAGGAAGATTGCTGAGCAGTATTGTAATGTCTTGGAGGTATTTGGTGACACGGAAATTATGGGTGATGTCCACTTTGAACTCTTCCCAGTTGTCAAGCTGGTTGTCAGTTTGTGAGCCAACCCAGGTGACAAAAAGTTAGCTGTGGCCTTGTACAAGAGCTTGCTGGCTTCCTGGACCCATTTCTGATGAGGGATGAGGCTGGCACAGAGTTTGGCGGCTGAGTGGTCTAGCCAGTTGATGACATTTTCTTTGTTTTTACCAAAGAACTTGATGATACTGATGTATTTGGTGTTGGTAACTTCACCTGTGATAGGTGGTTGTGCGTTTGTTTGTGGTTTAAGAGAGCAACTGTATTAAATATCTTGGTGCATGCTTTGGGAATGACCAGACCTTCAAATGCAGTGCATCCACTAGGCATATATTTGTCAATGTTGTGGGCGCAGAAGTACGTTTTCCAGGTCTCCTAGGATCTGGCCTGGTTGAGTATGTGAGTAAAGGTGGGCAGGTTTTGGTCAGTCATTTTATGTTTCATGGGTGTGGTAAAAAAACTGTAGCTGCTACCAGTGATAAGGAGCGCCTTTTGGGGAAGCTTCAAATATGGGATTAGGAAAGAAGAGAAGCATATTTTATTGGATAATACTTTAGACTTATATAGACTTGATTGTGGTGGAGATTTAGTTGGATTGAAACTAGGGATTGGTCATGTGTGGGATGGGTTCAAGCCACTGGATACTTGGACAGTCATGTGATATTGCTTGGTTACCATTCTTAGTATGTCAAACAGTATATTGGAAGGGCACCAAATATGTCAATGACTGGATGTTAAGTAGGTTAGAGGTAGCCGGAATACTTGTACATCAAGGCCCTTGAAAATATTTTCAAGATATCACCTCCAAAAGACAAGAGGAAGCTCAGAACCTTCATTGTAATCAGTGCCTATGTACAATGCTTCATCCCAGACTTTTATGTCCTCACTACACCTCTGTTGTCCATCACAGGCGCCAAGTCTAAGTATATGTGAGCACCCCAGCATGACCTCTGTTTCTGCCAGCTCAAGGAGTAACCAGTGTTGTCTTTTATCTTTTGATACCCAAGAAGGGATGTAGACTATCAAATGGAGACTGAAACCTTGGGCGCTGTTGTGAATTGGCCTTGACTGACATCTTGGAGGTTAACGTCTATAGTGCTAGCTTTGGAGAGTATGGTTTCAAGCCTATACACAAATTAATACAAGTCTTAAAGACTCTGAAGTCTTTACCCTTAAATCTAAGGTAACAACTAAGTAGAGTGTAAAAGCAAGTAGATAATGTGTGTAAGTATAAAGGTATATTTTTATTTAGAAAAAAGGGAAGTTTATGTACTATACTGGCTGCACAATGAACAAAGAAGTGTTATTAACACCTGCACTATTGTCGGAAACATTACAGGATCTTCTGGTGTCCACCAGGCTCTTGCATCTGTGTTCTTTCCATCTTGGGATGATCCAGACAATCCAACAGAGAAGAGTGGATGTACATTACCCTAGAGTAGCTGCAGCTTGAAGCTGCCCATACAGAAGCTGCTTTTAGTTCCCAAACTCAATCCAACTGGATGTAACAGGTCAGCCAAATCATCATAACATCCAAAATACAATTGTAATTGCAAATCCGTCAGATCCAACAGATTCAGGTGCAAATCAGTTAGCCTTGACTACCAGGATTAATTCCGCTGATAGCCTTGACCATTCTAATATGCATCTAATTTATAGCAGGCACATCCATAGGTGGAGTTCTATGTATAAAAACTGGCGCTAGGGAGTTCTTATCAGTAGCATAAAAATCCTGCAAGATAACTGAAGGCAATGCTGTTATCCAATTCACAGCAAGAAACTACTTACAATCATATACTTCTTGGTGAAGCAGCATTGTTAACTTGAAAGACAGGAGGAGTTCACAGCCCTCATCAATCACATATCACTCATCTACTTTAAAATGTAGGCAAAAATTTCCTTCAGACAGGCCCAATGGATGGTATTCTGTCAGGGAGCCAATTTTTAGTGGTTTTGGTGGGTTAGTGGGAGGACGCCCAGCAGGCATAGAGGGGAGGGCCCACCACAAGATTGGTGCTAACTTCAGAATATAAGAGATCAATTTTCCTAGCAAGGCCCAAGGGCTGTTGACAGATATCATGGAATCCATAAGGCCAGTGAGTGTGATATAAAGGAGGCCAAACAGCTGGGTAGAGATTGTAACAGCAGCAGTTTCAGGTTCTAGTGGGCAACTAGGTTAATGGGCTACTGACGGTGTGATGGGTAACAAGTAAGCTGGCTTGAGAGAATAATCAGAGGAATATGCTGAGTTGTGGGGTATTCCAGAAGGGCAGTATAACTTGGGCGGCTTGTTGACTGCTTCTGGTAAATGATAGGCCAGCAGGGCGGGGTTGGAGTAATTGATCTGGGAATGTAAAAGTGCTAAAAGTAAGTATAGGATAACTTGGGTGAACCAAAGGTTCATAACACTTTTATTGTGAGAATGGCAATGAGCAAATTCCTGGAAACTCCAGGGTATAAGTATGTCCATCTGCCATGGAAAAACTTTTGCAACTTCCTTTGGGCTGGGTGCTGGAGTCTACTTGGGCTTGGGAATTCTCAGCGGTGTTAATTGGCAATAGCATGTTATTGGCTGAATTCAGAAAAAAGAATTTTGATTTCCATCTTTGTCTTAAGAGATTTTTCATTATCCTGCAACCCACTGGGCCACAGAGTCAGGTGTTAGCTTTGGCTATATTTTGCAACACCTCATTCACAGGGTGCTGGCAGTCCACAGAGAAACTGTCAAATTTGGTACATTTAATTACTAGATTGGACGAGGCATGTACAGGAAATATTCACAGGTGGTTGGTGCTTCATTAGCCATGATCAGTGATTTATCTGAATTGGGTTGGTTCCTGGTTTGGGTCCAATGACCCGCGGGTTGGCAGTTCCTAGGGATTTGGGTTTTAATTCTAGTGGACTGACTGTTTTCTCCTTGTTGGTCAAGTCATTATTAGGATCAGGGTTCAAGTCACACAGGCATCATGTTGTCCTCTTGATGGTTAGCAGGCAAGTGTCACTTTTGACATATTCCTCAAAAGGTTCAACATTAACATCCTGTAAAATCCAGGGCCAAATTGACCACCAAAGACACATTATCATGGCTCTATGTCTGGGCCTCAAGGGGATAGAACAGACTAGATCTCAATTGACCTCTCCTTGTTTTTTTACTAAGGACAAAGGGTTCCCCTGGGAGCCAAAGACATTACCTGCAATACTGTCATAAAAAAGATTTTTTCAGACGTCTATAGGACAATGTACCAAAAAATGCCAGATGGAATGTCCATTCCATATTTACTCATACACCAAAGAGTAGATGCCATCTTAAACTAATACAGAGACCTTAAAAACACCAAAATGAGGAATTTGTACAAGTTCTAAAGCATAGAGTATGGTGGCCTACCCTTTTTGTATATATTCACAAAGTACTTGAACAATGTGATGCTTGTGAGAAATTTATCAAAAACAACACTTCTCTCAAGCTATTACTTCCAATCCAAACACAATTACCCATCAAACAGTGAGCCCTTGACATTGTAGAGTCCCTCCCCAAGTATAAGCTAGGAAAAAGAATTATATCATTACTCTCATCAATTATTTCACACTCTGGTTTATAACTTGGGAAAAAACTAATCACACCACCACCACCATCACTCAGTTTATTGATAAGGAAATTGTGTTATCTTTTGGGTGCTCCAAGCAACTCATCATCAATGGTGGGTCTGAACTAGTGTTTAATTTCATGAAAGTGTATTGTTTAAAGAATGCTCTCAAAAGAAGGGTTGTCACACTTTATCATCCACATGCTAATAGAAGAGTAGAGCACCTAAATGGCTCAATAGTCCAGCCAATTGACAAGTTGTTTCAGGAAAATCCAAACACTGCCTGGACAGAACACCTCCCAACCGTTTTACTCAACCTATGAGCCAGGATTAACCATGGCACAGGTTATAGTCCTAGCACACTGGCCTTTGGTACCGTAAATTCAGAACCTAAACATAAAAATGTGGGATTGTCAAATCCTTGGTCCAAATTTCAAATCACTTTTGCAGGATGGCCTTTTTTAATTAAATTGAATTCTTTGAGTATTTATTTGAATATTTGAAAATGCAGGAACTCATAGACACTTTGCAAAGTTCAAGTCAAACTGCATATTTCCAATGGACAAAATGAATTAACTGGAATCAGTTTTGAAGCGTTCAAATCCATCAACCATTTCCATTAAGTTTACTATAATTTTTGAAATTGCAGGGTTTTCAAATCTAAGAACCAAAATTCAAATCACTTTTGAATGACACTAGTAAACTCAGATATTAATTGTGGGAACTGGAATCCAAATTTAATGTATAGTAAGCATACTAGGAAACACCAACCCAAATAAAGAAGCTCCACCACAACTAAAATCAAACTAAAAATTCAATCTCATTAACCATGTTTAGACATAAAAAGTGATTAAACTTTAAAATCATCCAAAACTGGAAAGGATCCAATATTATACACTTAAAATTATGAATATAGAAAATCTGCTACTATTCAAGGCTAAATCAAGAGAAAACAACTACTCACAACTAAACCAAAAAATCCAAATAAATACATATTTAATCTAAAATATTATTTTATTTTATTTTTATGGACCATCATTCTATTCTCAACCAGCTCCTGAACCAACCTGCGGGGCAGCCTGTCCACAAGGGCGTCCCAGAGGGTCCAAAAACAGACCCAGACCCAACTCAAGGGGAGTCATGCCAACACACAGGCCTCCCAAGGTGTCAGCGCCAGTCAACTACCTCCTGCATCCCAAGCCAGAGTACAAAGCCTCAATCCAAGACATAAGCTGCTCTTAAGGCCTGCAACCAAAGTCTCATACACAAAGGTCATCAGGAATAATGAGGTTACATACACCTTCACCGTGTACCCAGCTGTCACCCGGCCCCGCATTCTTGATCCAAGAGTTGCTACTTCCTGTCCCCGCATCTTTGACATTTCCTATGGGCCATTGACCACCGTAGAAGAGCCATCTGCCCCTGTATTGTATGCCACCATTGACGGCGCCAGCGCAACCAAGCATGATCCCACCTTCAAAACAAAGGACCCCATCCCCTGTGTTGAGCCTGCTAGCCAGGATGCTGTGGTACCTGCCAAGAGCTGGCGTTGGCTGACAGATAGTGAGTGTGAAGCTCTCCTCAACTGCTTGAACAGGGGAATGGCAGTTCAGGATATTGCATCCCAATGTGGTGTCACGCCAGATACATTGCCAACATTAACACCAAGTATGGCAATACCGGGCAAATTGAAAAATCTGCCAAGGCTAAGTGGCAGCCCAACTCTTGCAGGCTGTGCATATTGACTCAACAAAACAGTAGGTTACAAGGATTGTCACCTGGACTCACTTGCTGTCCAATCAATGCTTGACACAGATTTCAGGCTTTCTGTTTCAAAAACCCTTGTTTACAAAACAATGGTTGATTTGGGCTTCTCCTGGAAAGTACTAGGAGTTTTGCCATACAACAGAAACAATGATAAGACCATCAAGGATTGACACATTTATGCCAAGACATATATGGCACTAAAGGAGACTGGGAATGTCCAGTTCTTCTACATTGACAAATTGTTGTTTTCCTCCTCACTCAGGTCTAGGCATGGGTGGGTTGAGAAGGGGTCCAAGGACAGTGTAGCCCATTGTGCAGCTGTCCGTTCCCAGACCTATTTATGGTTGCGCTTCTTGGTCCTTGCAGGTTGGACTAATACCAAATGATCAAGTGTTCCCACAATAGCGGGACATTTCTTGATTTTCTCCAAACTGCCAAGGAGTATCTCCAGATCAATTACCCCAGTACAACCAACATTGTTGTGTTGGATAATGTTGGGCTCCACAAAGTGGATCTGGTTGTGTCCAAGTTCCTGTCCATTGATAAAAATAGCCATTTGGCCAGCCACCGCCTGGCTGACTGCTCAATGAGACTCCTCTTCCTTCCGCCCTATTCTCCATTTCTGAACCCAATCAAGGAGGTGTTTGGTTAGGTCAAGAATAAGGTGAAGCAAGGCCTCCCTCAGGACACCAATGATCTCTTCAACATATTTGAGGTCAGTCAATTTGCAATGCCACCCAATGTGGTGGCAGCTTTTACAAGCACTCAGAATCCTTCCTCCCCAAAGCCCTGGCCTCTGAGCCAATCAAATAAATGGGCGCTCCGGGTTTTTATTTTTTATTTTATTTATTTTGTTTTTATTAGGACTCAAAAATTATTATTTATATATAATGATGTGACGTTTGATTGTATTATAGACATATAAGAGTATTAGAAAAGGTAAGTAAAATTAATTATACTAGGTATGAGGAATATATTTTTACTATAATGCACTGAATATTAGATTGACTGTTGCGCTAAAAAATAAATAAATTAAAAAGACAGAAATAGATTATTTTTTAAAATAATTGTGAATCCTTGTTGGTACTCTGACTTTTTTAAGCCACAAATTGGACCTTTCAGGTCATCATCTGATCCTTATTATTTCTGTGCCACTATAGCCACATGACACAACCACCAATGATTTTTATGTATCACTTACTAATTAGTACTTAGGACGCAGGTCAAGCATATCAAATATATTTTTCAAATCATATTACAAGGTAAAGGTAATTCAAGTTCATAACAATCACTTGTTTAGAATATAAGTGGAGCGGGCTGCATGATGCAGATAAATTCAATTCTTGTTGTTTGTATATGTAATAAATGAACCCGTACTTGATAAGCTATTAACTAAAAACATTTTTAACTTATTTTTATTATTTGATGTGGTTGCAACTATAACTAATGTCTTGTAATATATTTAGAATTATTAATTTTATTATTTACCTGCTAAAATTTAAAATAAAAATAAAATATTAAAAGTAAAACTATAATTATAAATCTTAAAATTTATCACTTAAAGTTTAAATATTAAAAATTTAAGTATTTTTATTTAATTGTGATATATTCAATATTGAAATATTATATATTAAAAATTTTAATAATGAAATATATATTATTAAAATTTTAATATTAACTTTTTAGATATTTAAATTTTAAAATTAAAATTTTAATATTGCATATTTCAATATTAAAATTTTAGTATTAAAATATAAAAAAATTTAAAAAAAATAAAATTTAAGTTGCAAGGGAAAAATATTTATTGAGGGGATGCTAATTGCAAAGGGGAATGCAATTATTCTGGGGAATTATACCCCAAAATCAAATTTTTGGCTAGAGCGTCCAATTGGATCCACATACTCTTCTGTACGTGGTGAAAAACCCTGGATGCAATTGCTAGAGGGGTGGCACCCTGTACCCTGGTGGTTGTTGACTGTTTGATAAAAGGAAGCCGGGTGAGTGAATTGATTAATAGGTTTTTTTCAGGGGGGCACATAGTACCCATACAACGTTGCCAATGCAAAGGAGTTATACAGGACGTGCTTGACTGTTCTATACCCCTGTGGTGTCTTCTGACGTTCAAGTGCTAAGCAGCATATTTCTATTTGAATAGGTACATCCTCCAACTTTTTGACATTGGTTTTTAATATGCAGTGAAGGAGGATTCCCAGGTATATCGCGACGTGAATTCTTTGCAAGGTATATTTTTCCAAGAACATTCACAGTTTTTTGAATATTTGAACTAATCTATTGATATAGGAAGCTTGATTAAATTTGAAGAGAGTTCCAGGGGGCACCTGACTTGTATCAGCCCCCCATGCCTCCGCAAACAAAATAAATAAAGGTTTAAATGTGTTCACGAGGACTGCATCCCCAACTTTATTTGACAATGCCTTGAATACTTCATTAAAAATTTCATTTTTAGATATTCAGTTCCTATTTGAAAGTTGGTTTTTATTAAGTTTTTTTTCTTATTTGTTGATGTTAGCAAATGATAATCATTGAATGCTTTCATAGATATATTCATCAAAGTTTAGCTTGACATCTCCGCAAATTTCATTCATTTCTTTGAAGTTGATATTTGATCCTATTTTGTATGCTTCCCTTAACCACAGCAAGCACCCCGTGGGTGGTAAATATTCCCTATCTTTAGCCTTAATATTTGAAAAATTATTCATTTTCTGTTGAATTATTTTATTTGGTTTTATTTATTTTTTTACAGGGGCTACCAGTGACTGGTAACCCCTGTAGAACCAACTTGGCGTAAAAGCTGCCACTTCTGCAACCTTGTCCCCATTCCTGTTGATGACTAAAATAAATATAAATAAAACATAAAAAGACTTACTAATTGTTTCCCCTGTGGCCCCCTCTGCCACAGGCGCAACCTCAGCAAACTTCATGAGTGTTGGCTGCTCTTCATTAATTTTTCTAGGCTTAACTTTCTTATCTTTCTTGCAACTTGTGTTTCTTCTTGGTTTTCATTTGATAAAATTTCTGTATTTCTTGAAGCGCTCCTGCTTCTTGACTGAGTTTCATTTTTGTCTGTTTTCATTTGGTTGGTTTCCTCTTCATTTGATTTTATTTTATGTGGGATTTCATTTCTGTCAAGATTTCTGGATCTTGAAGAAGAAGAGAGATTGTTTTTATTAGGTGAGTTTTTCATGTTGGGATGGGTTATCTGTATGAAGACAGTTGTGCTTCTATTGGTGTAGATAGGTATGACAACAGGCTGTGTTCTGTTGTTGGTTGATCCAATTGAGGTGGAAGACATGTGGTCCTTTGAAGACGCAACACTGTCAGTGGTGGTTTGGCAGGAATTTGCAAGTATCAATAAGTTGCTCTTATTGTACTTTGACACTGCTACTATTTGAACTAGTAGTGATGTTGAAGGGTATTAAATTTTCTGCCTTCCAATTGATCTTGGAAGGACCCTTTATAGTTGACAGCTAGCGGCCAAGCTGGCGTCTAGCTGCAGACAACTCTTGCTAGCTAGCCTATCATCCCCAGGCTACTAGTTTCACCCCCTAGAGTTGGATCCCAAAACCTGAATAAGGTTTGAGATGGGGTAATATTCTAGGCTGCTGATTTCTCCTCTTCAGCCTAGATATAACTTGACTTAGTTATGGCAAACTAAGTTGACACCCAATTTGGTCAACCTGCCCTTGTGCTTGGTATAATGTGCAATATTTGTACAGGCAGTCTTCTGTCTCACTTCTCAGTGAAACAGGATGTTGTAATTCCCCGTTCCAATCTCTGGGTTGGGTCTGCGTCCCTATTTGGAATCCAGAGTCCTTAGCATCTAATTATAGAAGCTTCTGGATTGGCCCGTGACCTGAGACCCAGAATGTCTCAGGTGTCTTCTGACTTGGAAACTATATCAATCTTATTATAGTTTCTCTGTATTCCAGAATAGCTGTGTCACTCTGGCTGTGATCCGTCCAATGTCAACCCACAGCTTCAGTGATAAGGATATGGGTCAGCCAACCCTAATAGATCAGGATTTCCTGAAAATTTCCTTCAATTAGTTTGATTTTTTGAGTATTCTTTCTATTGGTTTTTGCAAATTCCCACAAGTTGTAACTTTCACTTTTGAAATCTAACCTCTTGAGTATTTCCTTTTGAAGATTTAAAATTATTTCCTTGTGTTCTTCATTAACTATTGCTCCCAGGCTATTTTTTGCAGTTTCATTTTTCTGGACCAAGGCTCTTCCCTCATTTCCCAGTTGATTTACCACAATTTCCCCCATGTTGTATTCAAGCTCAACAACCTTTTGAAGGTCTGACTCTAATTTGTTCATTAAGTTATAGATATTTGACATTTTTTTTGAATTACATCAAAAAACTGGTTTTATAGTACTACCTTCAACACATGATTATTTTTCATCATCATTACTAAATTAAAGACAATAATTGTAAATATTGCATTAGAATATTGCAATTGGATGTCAACTCTTGATATTTTGATATGATGTTCATACCTAAATGCATTTTGTTTAATAAAATCCAGTGTAAAATTGGCCCTTTCCATTATAATTTAATGAAATGTACTGTTTATATTAGAAAGCCATTAACGCTTAGTACAAATATTGATACATAGTGCATTTTACAGCTGTCAAGTTTATACCTCTAGGAAGTATAATAAACAAAATAAAGGGGAAGATCAAGAAGAGAATGATACTTTATTGAATATGAATATGTAATATTATATAGTATCATGACAAGCCACATGTTGTCCATGTACGTCATGGAGATCATGGGGCTTATCTGAGTAATGTTCCTCTTGAGTCACAAGGCTTAATCAAGTTGTGTTCCATTTGGGACCTGGATTGAGTGATCCCTGTCATAGATGGTTAACTAGTAATGGTGCCACCAGTTTATTGACTGGGCAGTGAACCTCTTGGTGAGCCGCTTGGTGATTTACTTGGGGCATTAATTCCCCAAGAGGGAGTAATCAAAGATGTTGCAACACAGCCTGTATATTTACCTATTGCTAATAATTCTATAAACTTTTTAGTTGGATTTTGCGAGGTAATAATAATATAATATGTTAATAAATTACTGTTTATTACCATTAATTGGCTGATTTTATTTGCTGTGGCAATTGTTCATTTTCTGATATTTACGCGCTAGTATCCAATTGGATGTGAAACCAACCATTTGGATACTAGTGAGTAAATATCAGAAAATGCGCAATTGCCACAGCAAATAAAATCAGCCAATTAATGGTAATGAACAGTAATTTATTAACACATTACATTATTATTACCTTGCAAAATCCAACTAAAAAGTTTATAGAATTATTACCAATAGATAAATATACAGGCTGTAAAATGCACTATGTATCAATATTTGTACTAAGCATTAATGACTCTCTAATATAAACACAATCTGTTTTAATAAATTACAACAAAAAAGGCCAAGTTTACAATGAATTTATTAGTCAAAATGCATTGAGTTATGCACATAATATCAAAATATCAAGAGTTGACGTCTAATTGCAATTTTCTAATGCTGTATTTATGTTTATTGTCATTAATTTATTAATGATGATGAAAAATATGTATGCTAATAATTTTAAGCTATTCATAAAATGTACAACATTATAATAATTATGGGAAATGTTGATGGTGTAAAAAGAAAATATTATTAATTATGAATTGAAAGAGAGATATCAATTTTATAAGTTGTCACAAAGAAAAGATCTATTTACTAATCAAAGGATGGGAAGGGGAGGGAATGGGCGGAATGAACATTGCCTTCATCTGCGCCTGTGAAAGGGACAGCATCAGAGATAGTGGGGGGATTGGTAGTGGCTTGGGAGTCAGGGTTGGAAGGCAGGTGGCTTGATGGGGGTTTGGGGAGACAGGGTTTGTTGACTGGGAAGGGGCAGTAAGAGCGGTTTGCTTCAATTGCTTGAATTCTTCTTCTGTCACGTATGCAGGCTTTACAAAATGGATGGATGGGCAAGGGGGAAGGCAGGAGCCCTTTCTGGGCTTATCACTATTACTTGCATAGAAAATGATGAGATCTGATAAGTCCTAGACAAACATGGAAGGGGAAAGCTCATACCCCTTCTTAATTTGGGAGCACAGTTCATTGTAGGTGGCAGGCTCTAAGCGCCTGAGAGCAAACAAAAAGAAAAGAAACTGTTGTGTTTGGCTCCTGGGGACAACATCCAGGAGGACACAGCAGGAAATCTTTATAATAAAAGATTTGAGGTTTGAAGCTAGCCTTGGGTTAGCCTTCAGGGCAAAATAAGGGCACATACCTTAATTTCTTGGAATGAAAGAAGAGGAATTCCTTTTGGAAAAAAGGGATGGAAAAGGCTTGAAGAATAAAAAAGCCAACACAAATGTGGATAAACTTTTCTTTACTAGGAGAAGTAATTCTACTTAAATAGTAGACAAGGGTTGATGATCACTCAATAGGTAGACAGAGTAGAAGAGGGGATCACATTGGGTTGAACTCATACAAGGATCAGTCAAGGGCAGGTACAGTATTCTGGAATGAGTGGACATTGATGTTGGCCCATTTATGGAAGGCAAGGAATTTCCAAAGTCAAAAGCAAAACCAACTAAATCTTTGCACATATCATTATTTGAAGGCCATATTGAAATAGCATTAATGGTGCAATTTCCAACATCTCTCCCCTCAAGATTAGACACAGGGAGTTGATATCTGCTGGAGAATTTAGAGTGAACTCAGACAAAAATATAACCAGATGATAGCAGCTTCACGGTATACTTGACGCCCTTCTTGAAGGTGACTTCACAAGGTCCAGCCCAGAGGGAGTCTAGCTTGTGGGCTCTGCCTCCAGTACTATTATGATAGTAGAGGACTATGTCACCTACTTGAAACTTGGGGAGGGGGTCCTCAAAGCATTGGAAGGCAAGAGCTCTAAAGCCTTGACCTTGTAGGTAGTAGAGTAGGCTGTAGTGTTACAACTGAACCAATGAGGATTAAGTATTTGAATTGGGGAAGACAACAGTCCAATAGAAAAGACAGGAATAATAAGAATAATGTATTGTTTATTATAGAATACTGTAAATAATATACTATATGAGGAAAGCCACCAGGAGCACAAGGGGGTGGCATGGTGGCATGTTCCATGTAAGGTTCAGAGTCAAGGAATAACTTGTTCAGGATCAGCAGGTCACATTGGTAGCGCTCCTAATTAGGAGAAAGTGCCCGCCGTTCAACATTGCTATCAGATTGGTCCATGTTGTTAGATACATCAAGGAGCTGCTCATCAAGTGCCCCCTGTGTATTGTGAGATATGTTGGCAGGCAAGTCTGGAAACTCAGTTGCAACAGTAGCCTGGATTTCAATGATGCAATTAGTTAAGTCCTTGACATGGCTTTTGGGGTTGGTAGCCACATCAACTTCAATCAGAGATGGCCTAAAGATTAAGGGGGTTGTGGCCTCATGTCCATACAGCATGGCAAAGAGGTATTAGCCAGTCATGTGATATCTAATGAGCCAATAGGCAAAGAGGGCAGAAGGGAGGAACATATTTAATTGGCAGCATCTGAGAGGGTTAGCTTTCTCATAATGGACACTAGGGAGTTTGTGACGTTCCACATGTTTGGTGGTTTGCAGGCGGAGCTAATGTTGGTCAAGTAAAAGTTTGGTTGCTTGTTGCAGGTAGAGGCCTAGTAGGGAACAATGGCTACTGGGGAAGGTAAAGCCTGGCTAGTAGGTGAAAAGGTCTACTAAAGATAAATGTTGTCCCCACCTGGCAGGAGATATTGGCTGCTGTGGGCTAGAGGTCCTCACCCAGAAGGGAACTGTGGCTGCTAGGGGTGAGGAACAAGATAGATCAGCAGGTAACTTTAGCTGCTTGTGGTGGGGAGTGTTCCAGCCTGATGGGTAGTGTGTGCTGCTCAAGCTGGAGGATGTTTAGACCCTGGCAGTTAACACAGGCTGCCAGGGTAGAAGTGTATGCCAGAATGGTAGGGGACTTGCCTACCAGGGCTGTGAGTTTTGGACCACTGACAGATAGTGTGGGCTGCCAGGAAAAGGAAGAGCTCTGAGGGCTCTATGTACCCTGATATGCTTAAAGGAGGTCTGTGAGCAAGCATCCTACCTAACAGACTGTTAGGGTGTCCTTGTTTATGCCCCTATGGGAGCTTTTGGGGAGAACCCAGGGTGAGCATTGGAGGGTATAGATTTGCTCAGAGGTGTCACCAAGGTGGTTTGCTTGGGGAAGCAGCTGCAGAACTTGGTGTGATCAGGCCTCTGGGAAGTAAAGCTGATTTTTTTGCAACTGAAAGCCCAGATTTAATCACCTGGGTGAGTAAAAACAACAGCATAGACATTGATAATCTATGGTTGGATGGCTAAGTGGATTGCCACTTGCAAGGGCCCAGTCAAACGCCAGTTCAATGTAGATTCATGCCTGGGTCTACAGGTTCTGGTAACGGGGACTGAGACAAAGAACCGAGGTGGTTCATAGTAGGGGATCAGCAGAGAAGACTAGTAAGAAGGACTGTATGATCACAGTGAAGACTAGTTGAGGGACTGTTGGTTCAGGTTGAAGTTTGGAACCAAAAGGATTCATTGTGCAGGTGAAACTAAGGTGGTTCCTAGTGAGGATAAGCTTAAGGACTTGAAGATCATGATGCAGGATTAGCTGATCATGGTTCAAGAGCAGTCAGAGGATTAGAAGAACAGTGTGAAGGAGTAGCTGTAGGTCTGATGGATGAAGTGAGCTACTTGGAGACTGGAATGAGCTGTTTGGAGCCTGGAATAGGCTGTTTGTTGACTGAGATGAACTGATTGCTGGTTCAGTTGAAGAAATGGTTGAGGGAACAGAAGATGATAGTATAGGACTAGCTATGAAGCTAGAAGATGACTTAAAAAGACACCAGAGCTGAGGATACAGGAGCCAGGGTGTTTATTTTGACTCTTAGAAGTGTAGATGTTTATAAGAAAGAAGCAGTAAAAGAATTAATTAATGCTACTAAAAGATATGATATAAAGATGGAATTAATTGTTCATATAAAAGCAGAGGAAAAGAAGAAATAAGTTACAGTGTTTGAACTTTAGATTTATTGGAAGCTGATTGAGTGGAATGGTGCCAGAATAATGGACCAGTTAACGCTTTGGTGCACAAAGAGCCGTTGATTTGAGCAGTTTGAGCAGTGGAATTTGATTTACTAGTTGGATCCCGGTAGAACATCAGAAATGGTATATTTTTGCGCTATGAATTCATTGGTTGAGTTATGGAAGGTTTCCTGATGAATATGATTGGTTGGAAGCCAAAAGCTTAAAGTATAAGTGGAAAACAATGAATTAATACTTTAAGCTTTTGAGAAAGTATGTATTTAAGCTTAAGTTATTATAGGAAAAAGTGAGCAGCAATGGTTTAAGCTTTTGAAAAAAGCTGTTTTAAAGGCGGAGCTGTTGGGAAAAGTACACTATAAGAAGGAGGCTAGCTGAAAAGTTACAGGGTCTTTCCAGGTCTTTTGAGTTTCCGCCAAGAGGTTTTGGAAGCCTTTTGATTGCCAGAAGGAGCTTGGTTGGACTGATACAAGTGAAATACCAAGGACACTAGAGCTATACAGAGAGCTGAAGCCCAAGATAAAGGAGTAGGAGCCCAAGATTAAGGATCTGGAGCTTGAAATAAGGAGCTGGATACTAAGCGTGGTGCAACAGTCTAATTATAAAGCACAGGAGTCCAAGTTTAAAGAGCAGGAGTCCAAGTCTAAGGAGCAGAAGTCCAAGACTAAGGTGCAGGTGTCTAAGACCAAGTACAAGGAGTCCAATATATTTTTGGAGGGCTCCAAGTATTGGCAAATCTATCTTGTTTCCTCAACCCCCCAGGACATATACCAGAAGGTTTCTAAGGGGATCTTCCTTCTGAGAGTGAATAAAAGCCCATTTCAATCCCTATACATATTTCTGAGATGCCTTTTTCCTTACTAGAGAATGACAACCCCTTCCAGCTGGTCCCTGGATATGACCCAGGACACACTTTGGGGACTGGTGGACAGGAACCCCATAAGGAGTTTGCTTGTTCAACAGTCCCATTGGTGGACAGACTGTACAGTGCAGAAAAGAACTGATGAGTGCCCATATAGTCTACAATAAACATGATGATGCAAGCATTGAAGTTGGTGCCATTATCAGATAGTAGGTCTTGCAGGTACCTGTGCCAGTGAAAGATATCCTGTAACAAGAAATTGGTAGTAGCCTTGGCAGTTCTATATTTTGTAGTTCTGGCCTTGACCCAATTACTAAAATGATCCACAGCTACCAAGATGAAAAAGCACTCAGCCCTAGAACAAGGGAGAGGTCCAACAGCATCAATACTCACAGTGTTAAAGGCATCCTTAGGCAGGATGAGCTTGAACTAATGTTGGGATGTTTGAGGGCTTTAGAGTTGAAAAGAGTGACAGGAGACAAGGACATCAGGGATCAGGAGGCACATGTTCTCCCAGTAGAAGTTCTTGCACAACCAGTCATGAGTTTTGGCTATACCTCCATGCCCAGCGTCAATATGGGCTTGGAGGATAATGGCTATTCTCATACTAGGGCAGACATAGGATATATAGATATTTTTGATCTTCTTGAAGAGCTGCCTATCCCAAATGATGGTATCTCTTGACAAGACTTTCAAAGCCAATCAGATCTCTTCTGTTTTGGTAGTCCAAGAGTCAGGGTATCCTATTAACTTGTATAGGCAATCAACGTCAGCAGGATGGATGTTAGTATAGGCATTCTAGACAATCCATTGGTGTTCTGGTGTTGTGCACCAGGTCAGTGAACTACAACTTAAATATATCCCTGTAAGTTCAGAGCCCAACAATCCAGTTGACCTTCAGGTTCATTCAGCTGTTGCAACCACTTAAAGGGGCAAGTGGTTCAGTGACTACAGTAAAGCGGGTCCTGTAGATATAGTGTCAAAATTGCTTCACAGCATATAGAACATCCAGGCATTCCTTCTCAGTGACGCTATAATTCTTATCGTGTTTGTTGAGGACATGCAAAGAATATGCCACAGATTAATCTATACCCTCATTTCTGTCAGGGATCCAGTCTTAGGCGGCCAGCCTGTTGGTTTCAGGAGTCACTTGGGCTGGGGATTTTGCAGGTAAAGCCCAACACAAGAGAGGAGCTAACTTAAAACAATAGGAGAAGAACTTCCCCACCCAGGACCATGGGCTGGCGGCCAGGATTATAGTGTCAATCACCCCTGTGAGGGTGATGTACACAATCCTGAACAGATTGCCAGTGTGATTGGTTGGGAGGTCAGGTGAGAAGGCAGGCATTAGCTTGGGATCACAGGCGGTTCCATGTGAAGCTTGTAGGCAGGCAGGTAGTTGAATTTGCCTCTAAACAACTTGGGTGTTGAGAATATCCACAGGCCTTGACAGTTGTATCTAACTGCAAATTGTATGCAGGCCAAGAGATCTAGTTTGAGGATCTTTTCTGGGGTGTAATTCTTATATTTAGGTCTCAGAGGGTACTCTGTGAAGTATACAGGGCCAAAGAGAATACCTGATGGACGGGAATCTGCAGCTGGAGAGACAGAAGGGCTGGATGATCTTGTACTGATTTGATAGATGGCAAAGATAAAATAAGGCAGTAGCTGTGTAAGCCAAAATAACATAATCTTTATTCAAAAATGGCAATAAGTTTGGAGTTTAGGGTCCTTTGGTCTATATAGCACCCCACCTCCATACAATATTTTCCATGGGGGGTTCATCAGGCCATTGGAAAAGGCGGGCCCAGGGGGTCTGGGTGCTCAGGTTTAAAGGCAGCAAAATGGCACCCAGGCTGGAAGTTCTTTCATTGGTCAGAGATCTCAATTGGCTACTTAATTATCTTGCTCTAGAGTTGTGGTCACAGGGTTGGGCCCCGGGCCCTGCCTTCTTCTAGGGATGGCTCTTGATTGGCTTCCATTGTAGACTTCAAGCTCATGAAGCTAATGGTGGGATTTTATTTATTCTTTTAGGCGCCTTGATTACTCCTCCATTTGGTGCAATGATTCCTTTGGTTTGGCTTGCTTCACTATTTGGGCCATCATTCTTGGTCTCATCTTGCAGGGGCTCAACCTCAGGAAACGCAGGCAGGCAGTCCCTTGGTCCCCAGGCCCGGCGGCCTGTGGGGATTCAGGGTAAGTGTTTGAATCCCATTTTTGGGTCTGGGTATCACAGGTGATAGAATTATCAATCCTGACAATTTTCTAGCTGGGCTAAGATGACACCCATAGCTACGCCACTGGTGTTGGTATACAAGATGAACTCCTTATCATAGTCAGGGTAGACTAGGATGAGAGCCTCTTTGAGATTGATCTTCAGAGCCTCAAAAGATGGTTTTGGCTATCAGTCTACTCAAAGGGTATGTTCTGGAGGAGTTATACAAGGGGTTCACTTAGTTCATCAAAAGTCAGGGATTAATTGTTGGTAATATATCATTATGCCAAGGAATACTTAGACCTCACATAGATTTGTGGGGGCAACATCTTATCAATGGCTTCCACCTTGTTGTCCATGAGATTTATTATCATTTTAGTGACTTCATGTCCCAAGAACTCAAGTTATTCCTTAAAGAAAGAACACTTGGAAGGTTTAGGCTTCAACCCAGATTCTCAAATATTGAGAAAGACAGATTTGAGATAGCCTAAATAGTCAGTGAAGGTAAAACTGAGCACTGTGATATTGTCCAGGTATACAAGTATGCAGGAGAGCTTCAGGTCATGTAGAATGGAGTCCATGACTCTTTGGAAGGTAGCTGGAGCATTACAGAGTCTTTGAGGCATTCAAGTGGGTTTTTAGAGACCTTCTGATGTGATAAAGGCAGCCTTTTCTTGGTCTTTGGGATAAGTCAACCTTCCAGTATCCTGATGCTAAGTTCATGGAGGAGAAGAACTTTGAGCCTACCAGTTGTCTAAGGACATCATCAATTCTTGGCAGAGGGTATGAACCTTTTTGGGAGAGAATTCAGGTGGTGGTAATCTATCAGAAAACAGTGGCCTTGATCCTCCTTTTTAAGGATTAGTAAGGGGGAGGCCCAAGGGCTCTGAGAGGGAGCTAAGAGTCTAGCGTCCAATAGTTGTTTGAGTTCTTTGGAAACCTGGGCATCTTCCACCCTGCTGCAATAGTAAGGTTTGGCATGGAAGGGAGGAGCATCACTGGTATCAATATGATGAATGACCCTTTTTGCTAGACCATAGTTGTTGGGCCTAGAAGAAAATATGTCATTAAACTGATTGAGAAGTTCCAATACATTTTTCTTCTGGATAGGTGATGGCTGCAGGAAATCAGCAGCTTTAACCAGGGACAGCACTTTAGGGTCTTCTTCTGGCAAGTTGAAGTTTCTGAAAGCCCCAAAGGGGTAGAGAGAAGCCACGTGCTCTGCTTCCAATATTTGTCCATGTCCCACAACTTAGCCTCTAGAAACCTGCATGGGCAAAGCGGTCAGATTAGCTAGCAGCAGCTGTACAGGCTCCTTATGAGTTTGATCTAGAATCCCAGGGCATAATTGAGGCTCTTTGAAACTTAAGGATTTAGGAAAGTACAACTCTAAAAACAACTTTTCTGGCAACTCATAGGAGATCTGAGAATAATGATCATTTGAAAACCAGGGGGAATAGTGACAGCTGTAGGAGCAAGCAAGGGGACACCTTTCTCTGCAGGACAAGAAGGATGTGGGGAGTGCATATTGGAAGAGTGAATCCTATACTTTAGCAAGAAGATGCCTTTGGGGGATTTGAGGACACAAGTCTTAATGCGCTTGCCAGGAATTCAGGGAGGTTCTTCAAATATCAACAGGACTTCATATCCTAAGAGGAAAAGGTATCCATCCCAGAGGTTGACAATACTATTGTACTCTCAAAGGAATCAAGCACCTACTAGAAGGTCATAGCTTTTGTTTTCTAAAACAAAAGCAGGGGAGGGAATGAGAAGCTTCACAAACCTCATTGTTTGAGAGGAGTAGACATCAATAGCCTGAGTCTGAGCCATACCAGAAGTTTCATAAAACTGATTATAGTTGAGATCAGGAGCCAGTTTTTAGTTTATTTGTCAATTTGGAAGATACAACATTGATGGGAGAACCTGTGTCCAGGATGGCCTTAATTTTAACCTTCCAGATGGATACCTCTACACAGGTGGTGTTGTTTCCAAAGGATGGCAAGACAGACAGAACGTCTTGTGCTGCTTCCAGTTCCTTTTCTCAATTTGCCAACATACACTTCAAGGCAGGAATTTCCTTGTATACAATTTGTAAAGGGAGGGACACAGTAACATTTTGGAAGAGGGCCTTGGCTAGCTCAGCAGCCTCTTCTGAGGAGTCCACTAAGACAGGGGGTCAATGAGCTTGAGCAAGGAAAGGGTGAGCCATCATGGCTTTATCTTTGGCTGGAGTTGGGCAAGACATAGTTGTGGTCTTCCCTGAACAAAGCTTTTAAGGGACCAACACAGTCTTAGGGATAGCTAGCATTGAGTAACCATAATTATCCAAATTAACACAGTCAGAATCTTTGGGCTAAGAGTTGCTTGACAGATTGTGGAAGAGATGAAGGATAATAGGGCCAGACAAAGGAGAAGATTCTTTGTCAGAGGGAGGATAAGGAGGAGACAGGGTAGATTGGTCAGAAGAGAGTGTCTCTGCCTCTAAGCTGACTTCTCTTTTCCCACCTGCTCTTTGGGATCACATCCCTCTACGTCAAGTTGGTGCAGGTTTTCAAGTGGTGTCTAATTTGACCACAATTGTGACACCCTTGATGTTTGGATTGCCCATTAGAACCAAGAGTCATGATGTGTGGAGTGCAAGAAGTAGTTCCGGCGCTATTGGCATTATTCTTGCGGACCACAGTTTCCCCATGAGTCAAATGCATATTTTGCAGGAGGGTCTTGATAATATTCATGGAAGTGAGGGATGCCTTATGGGCCTGGAAGTGGAGACATAGGAGTTGATTAACCTTCAACACATTGAATCATGCTGTATATACTTCCTGGGGGGTCAATTGTAGACTGGTGATGATTTTTTGTCCCTCAATATAGAAACAATCAGCAAACTTGGCCAGAGTTTCTTTGGGTTTAAAAGAAATATGCAAAAAAGCATTTTTTTAACCTTTAAACTGAGATTCCCTCCAAATTCCTCAATAAGCAGGTGTTTCATATCTTCCCAAGTGACAATGGAGGTGAGTTTGGGGACAACTACATCTTAGTAAGTGAGATGCAGACAGGTAAGAATATTCTCTTTGTTAAGATAATCTGTGGCCCTTTGCATTGCAGTTTTATAGATAGTCAAGAAAGCAGCAATAGTAGAGGTCTTAGGATCAAATATCTGCTTATAGGTGGGCTTATAATTGGGATCAATGGACAACAAGGTGGACTGGCTGTTATCACCCTGATTGAGAAAAATGATGTGGGGGTTTCCTTCAAACTCAGATTCTGCGGCAGCCTGTCTAGCCCATAAGAGCTGTAGGCTCTCCTCTAAAGTGTCTAGAGTAGAGCTGTTTTGCCCACTAAAGTCCCTGACGGTAGTGGCAACAGTTCCAAGCTCATCAACTTGTATCTGTTAAACAGTCAAGGTACCCGCAATCCCATTAACACGGGTGGCTAAAGCGGTAGCCTAAGATGTCAAAGGAGCAACCTGATCATTCATTATTTCTTTCAAGTGGGTAAGGGTCTGCACTTTTCTTTCTAGCAAGTCCTGTTTATATGCAACATCATTAGTCACCACCGTCAAGTGATCTAAAGCAAGGCCACAATTGAAACAAGGTTGCCCTTCCAAACCAGGACAGCATCTGTGGTCTGTAGGGGCAGGGACCTCACTGGCCTCAGCCTCTCCTTTGCCCTCAGATTCAGAGGACAACTCATACTGGTTGGAGAGGTGTTGGCACAAATACTCATCTTACCACACATAATAGCTAGCTGGTCTGTCAGAGAGGCAATACAGAGGTTGGGCATAGGATCAACTGGTGGAGATTGTGAACAGCTGCCTGGCGTTGGGTAGTGGCTTTGAGCTCAGCTATGGCTTCCCAAACCTTATCCTCAAAGGCAGATGAAATTTTGACAGAAGGAGTAGGGGGAGTCACTTCAATTGAAGCTACCCTGTCATCAACGTAGTTCTGAACTTGGCACAGTGTATTGCCTAGAGCAGCCTTATCCAAGCTGTACTTCTGGTGTAGTTGTTGACCCCAATTATCAATGTGGGCTCCAACCAACTCAAGTTGAGAATTATTGCTCTCAGAATTAGTTGAGTTTGTCAACCAAGGTCTCAAAATCTTGTCAATATTTCAAGAGAGTCAATTTTATCTGTCCTTGCCATGTAGCTTGATGGTTGTCTAGTTCACATAGTCAATCCCTGATATATCATGGGAGCAAGGAACAAAGCAAGTTCAAGGAAAAATTCAGGTACTTCTGAAAAGCCAATAAGTCACATTGGTTATTGTAAATACAGGCAAAGAGGCTATGGGTCCACTCCTGATACGCCATGTTCTGTGTGTGATTATTGGAGATGGCAGTGGCCACAGCAGACAGGAGTTGGTTCTGTGACCCTAACACTAACTGGTGGTGGACTAAGGCAGGCTGAATAAATTGATTGACCAGCATGCCAATAGTTAACATGAACTCCATTAGAACGGGGGAGACCAAAATCCAGTAGGAAGGAGTACAGATCCTCAGAAGCATAGCCAGGGTGGAGGCCAGGAATGGTATGCATTGCCACTGTGCCTGTGTGAAGGAGGGAGCACGTGGTGGCGCAATATTGATCATAATTGAGAGAAAACTGGAAAGGGGCCCACACAGGCCCAGGATATAACACCATTACCATTGGTGTAGAGGGAGAATTGGTGATATCTTTCTCAAGCAGAGGACTAGAGACTTTGGGTGGTTTGGGTACTTCAGAGACAAGAGGAGAAGAACCAGAGAAAGTGCAGGGGAACAAAGTAACCAAGGGGCTTGCAGCCCCTGTAGTGAGCACCATTTTTTTGTGTTTGGCTCCTGGGGACAACATCCAGGAAGACACAGCAGGAAATCTTTATAACAAAATATTTGAGTTTCAAAGCTATCCTTGGGTTAGCCTTCAGGGTAAAATTAAGGGCACATACCTTAATTTCCTGGAATGAAAGAAGAGGAATTCCTTTTGGAAAAAAGGGATGGAAAAATCTTGAAGAAATTCAAAAGCCAACACAAATGTGGATAAAATTGTCTTTATTAGGAGAAGTAATTCTACTTAAATAGTAGACAAGGGTCAATGATCACTCAATAGGTAGACAGAGTGGTAGAGGGGGTCATGTTGTGTTGAGCTCATACCAGGATCAGTCAAGGAAGGGTACAGTATTCTGGAAGAGGTGGTCATTGATGTTGACCCATTTATGGAAGGAAAGGAATTTTCAAAGTCAAAAGCAAAACCAACCAAATCTTTACACATATTGTTATTTGAAGGCCATATCAAATTAGCATTAATGGCGCAATTTCCAGCAGCATTACTAAGGTTGGCCTAATTAATTACAGAGAACTTTAAACTTCATATACAGATACAGGGTTTTCCTAGCATTTCTATTAAGAGAATTTATAAAAACTATCTATATAATTTCAAAATTCAACTCATGAATTTTAATGCTTGCAAGTAATTTTATAGCTAAACGCCCAAAGTGACTGTTGTACAGTCACAATGGGTATCTTTGATGATATAGTTTGCAACTTCCTGCTCATTAATGCCAGTACTGAGGAGATCACAACTGATACTGAGGCTGAAATTTATGTACAAAGCAAAAACTATTGAGCAAAAAATAATAATTTCAAGCCCCTATTCTTTCAGAAGTTTAATCATGTTTATTTTACTATAAATGATTTATTGGCTGTATATAAGGCTTCTATGAGACATGTCACAGCCAATTTAAAGATATAATAAATTCTCAACAGTCTTATTCCTGCATTACAAGAGGTTGTGGTTCCTGAGTTAATAGCTATTCACACTTGGGCTGATATGAAAGATATCCTGTTTTCTGAATTTTCTAACAAGCTAACCAGGGGCATAAAAGAATATGCATTTCTCCATTTAAAGTGAAGACTAAAGAGAACCTAAGTAAGTTTACAGACTATTTCTATCTAGAGGGCTAAAACTCAATTACTAATCAAATAATCACCATTAAGGATGGCTTCTAAGTCTACACCCAGGCTCTCAAACAAAGCACCTTGTTCTTTCTCCATTTACAAGGACAACAAGCTGCTATATTTACCATGTAGGACATAAGGAATACCTTGAAGTACATGCTCCTGGTAAATGCAGGGCTATCATACACCAGTAGGGAGGCTCTACTTCTAGTTCATCTTTAAGACCTAAAGTTTTTGCTTTGGAAACCAAGAATAGTAATCAGCCTATGTATCAGGATTGATATAATTGTGGTCAATGAGGCCATCACTTGCTCTTATGCACTAACTCCAATGTTTCTGTAGTTTTCCCCTATAAGAAAGACAATTCTAAAGAGGATTAAAAAGAGGAGTCAGCATAGATACCAAGGCTCTCCATTATGACCCATCACTCATGCCTCATGAATCTCCACATACTTCTTTACCCAATATCCACCACTTATGTCCTGATATCTCCAGTGAATCTGACTCTGAGCATGACAGTAAGGATGACTATGGTACTCTTTCTTGGTGTTTGATCTCATTTAAAGGTGCTGTACAGGCTACAGTCTGGTAGTACTCAGAACTTTAAGCCACCTACTCCTGAAAAGGATCCTGATGATTTAGTTTCACATCCTTACCTGTCTCAGGCCAGTCAGTCTCCTGTCTAAGTAAAACATACATTGATTCTGTTCAACTGACAGTTTCTTTATTTGAGAATTTCTCTATTTCTTTACTGCTTCAAGTTGTCTACAATAAATCAACTTCCATTTGCTATATGATAAACAAATAGAAACAAGAGCTAATGCAAATCAAAATATATTTAATATCATCTCTCTTTTTGGCATAGCTACTGCCGGAATTGAAGCATGCATATAAAAGGTATAATTTAAGTCCAAACTTGATAATGGCTCTCCAGTTAAAGTTGTCTCCTTCAAGCTTATATACAAGCTTTGCCTCACCCCTAACCCCAATTGCAAAAAGGAGTGCAGGAAGGCTGGTACTTCCTCCATCAAAGCTTTAGGAGCTTATTCTGCTTTGCTAATACATTTGGAAATCTTCTGGTGGTTTCTCCTGCTGTGATGCTCAATAATGAGAGCTATTATCTTCTAATATTGCCAGGGACCCACTTGAAAGGAAAGAAACTCTCAATCTTGTGGGCAAGGGCCCCTAGATTTAGTCCTGCTATTAAAGAACCAATAGGAACTGTAACCATTGCCAAGTGACCAAACTGTTTTAGGAAGGCAAATATCCCCATCAGGGAGATAATCCTTTTCACAAGGAAGTATCCCCCCAAATATATCAATAGGTAAAATGAAGCATTTGGTCTAACCAGAGAGACATCAGCTTCAGGAGGTAGATAGGTAGAACAGCCATAATTAAACTTTCTTCCCCAATGGCTGAAGGATACTTGAACCAGCCATGGGCTAAAGACTCCTCCTTGTGGGACTTGTTAGGGGAAGAGGTACACCAGTAGTTAGTGCAGGTTGGTCTTTCCAGAGAAAGGACAAGAAGCAGAAGTAAGGTTAGAAACCATAACAGGAATAAAACTTCTTTTGTGGCTCTAAAGGTGTGTTAAGATAAGTGTGAGCGCAAGAAGATAATGTAGAAGAAGCAAGCTTTATTGCTAGAACACATAAAATAAAAGAAGCTAAATTACTTAAATACTGATACTAAGTATTCATTATTTAAGAGGCTTATGAAAAGGAGAGGAGTAAAAATTGGGTTCCATCAATGGATAGAGGTATGAGAGGAGCTGGAACATGTACACCTGAAGGTGATAACCAATAAGGAGTCTCAAGTAGCTATGTGTGAGGGACCAGGAACATATGAGAAGATACCATAATTTAAACATATTAATAATACACAGCTTAATTTAAGACCAGAATCTCCCAGCAGTTACTTGCTAAGCTTGATAGTTGATTTCACGTGTGGATGTAGCTCTGGATTCAGCTAATCAGCTGCTGAGCGTAAATACTGTAGGTGGCAAACGCCAGAATTAAATTATTCCACAAGTTGACTTACTATATTTTGACAATCAGAATTTAAAACACTTTAATGTTGACAGCATTGAAAAGTCATAATTAAGTTTTTACTCATGCAGACTACTAAATTTCAACACTTTTTTAATAAGCAGAAACCTGTTTTCTGAACATTTTACTTGATAAAAATTGAGCTTCAAGATAATTTTTAGGGTAATGTGACTACATAGATTTAAAAAGACAATAAAAAATGATACATGACATTTTTAAAAATTCATAAAAATACACTTCAAAAATAATTCACTATGAAATTAGCTATCTTTACTATAAAATTTTTTTTCCACTTATAAAAATAAAATAAAAAGGTAAAAAAGTACTACATAAAAATCACATATCATAGGAAAATATAATATTCAGAAACAGTAATATAAGTTTTCTATATTGAAAACTACAAAAAACATATAATTTACTAGTGAAATACTAATATAGGCCATATAATACAGTCTAAGGCATCAAGCTATCAATAGAAAATTAACTGATTTTATAAAAAAAGTATCATAAATCATTAATGAGCTATTTAGAATAACTATTTATTTAGAAATATTATATTAAACATATAAGAACTATATACAAAATTAGACCATACTCAATCTAATTTAATTAAAATCTAGACTGTGATCACCTGGTTGCAATTAAGAACTATGGCAATCTTCTTGATGTATTCCCCAATCTCTGAAAGCTTATGTTTGGCCTTGACAATGTCCTTGATTTTCTCTTGATATTTTTTCTCTTTGTTGATTCTCTTCTTCTTGGATGGGTGGTTCTTAATATCTCTGATAGATGAAAAAGTCTTTCCCTATTAGACTTTGAGGTGCTTGTAGAAGGTGTTGTATCTGGGCTTGATTCCAAATGAAGACTTGATATGATTATGCCAGCCCTCTAAAGATGAATTATTTTTTATCTCATTCTTAATAACTTCCTGGTAGAAGTTCCAGTTGACTTTGGCTCTGGTCCTGCTCTGGCGCTTAGTGATCTTACATCCAATCCACTGTGGTTTTTAATATTCAATTAAAGAGTAGAAGGCATACTCATGTTTCTTGGCATATGAATCCTGTCATAGAAGGTCAAAAACTTTTCCAGTATGCTCTGGATTTATAAAGTCTTATGCTACAAACTGCTGAATTAAGAAGTTGCACTTTTCTGATGTATCTAGACCGTGGAGCGTGCTGAGCTCAGGTAGACCCTTTAGTTGCCTATTGACAGCCTGTTGATAATGGAAAAACAACCTTGGTCCTCTTCATCAAAATTATTTACAAAAGAGTTATATTGGGCAGTTTCTTAGTCCATGATTATAGTTGATGGGCCAAATGCTCTATCATAAGCTTCTTGTTCTGCAGCAAGGGTGGCTTTATCCTTTTCATTGTCATATGAATTGGCTCTAGTGTTATGGTCAGGGTGACTCTTCTTATTACTGGGTAGGTCTTTGATGCCCTCCTGAAGGATTTTAAAGGCCCTTGTGTAGATCTCTTATGTTGCCCGGGAAACAGAAAGTAGGCAAATGAGAGCACCTTGCCTTCAATATGGGAATGTAAAACCCATATTGGTAAAAAAGGAGGGACATGCTGCAAAGGTACTATCACATAACCAGGTCTTTGAATCTCTTAAATGCTCCAGGTTCTGCTGTGTATCATAGCATATAATTCTTGCCTCTGCTGTAGGCCCATTATCATGTAAAAGGAATACCTCATCACCATTGAACATCTTTAACTCCACTGTCAAGACTAAATCTCCTTGTACCATAGCAGATTTCTTATGGTGTAATGAATCACGTTGTTTGTCACATATGTACTTCACTAAATGGTTGCAGTCAGGGATGAGCTTCAGGTTCTCATTACTTAGGTGTGTACTAGCCTTAACTGCCAGATAAGAAGCCTTGACATCTTTGGAGACTGGGACCATTTGGTAGAGGTACCACTTTAGAAGCTTTTCAATAAGATTGATTGGAGCATTGCATGTGTGCTCTCCTTTTTCACTAGTGACTTTATCCCATCCTTTTATGTTGATCCTGGCAGCGCAGCTTCTATCTTCACATGCAAGATTCTTGCTTCTCTTGTCTCTTCTGATTGTTGCAATTGAAAACATAGCCATCACAGACTATACTTGCACCTCTTTTGATAGACATTAGAGGGGGAAACTGAGGGAACTTCTTTGGGAGCTTAAAATCTCCTTTGACATTACATATAATGTGAACTTTGAGGGGATCTCATGGGCCAATTGGTGCTTGATGGTAGTCAGACAGGTAATCATCAGGATCTTATTTATTGATACTTGATGAGGAGGATTGAGGTGCAGATTCATTGGGTGGTGGAGGGAAATTATCTGGAGTTGGATTCTTGTGCTTTTTGGACTGGGATGAGCTTGATTCATTGGGTCTTGATTTCTTTGAGCTTGGTTCATCTGGGCTTGGCTGGGGCTCTAGACTCTTGGTATCTTCTTTTTTTCTTCCTTGCTTGTTTAGTGGAACATCTTCTCCTTCCAAATGGTACCAGCTTGGAGAAGAGGATGGTTTAGGGGAGGGCTATTTGCTTTCAGGGTATGGGGTCTTCTCCTTTGTCTTCTGTTTTTTTGAGGTCTCTTTGGCTGGTTTTTTGTTGGGTAGGGACTTTGGGCCTTTCCAGAGGCTTTGGGCACTTTCTACATTGACTTGGGATTCTTTGGTGGCTTCTTGGAAGATTTGTCCTACAATAATTAAAGTAAAGTTCATAAAGTAAAAATAATACCAGAAACATGAATAAAACTAAATTAATAATAACTTGTTTTAAATTTTGTTATTAAGTAAATAGTTTATAGAAGTATGTAAAGTAATTTTAGAGCTAGTTTATTAGTAAAAAATAGAAAAAAAACCATTTTAAACAAAAAGTTAACATTCTGGTAGTCACAATAGTCAAAAATATTTAATTTTGTTTGTCAGCATAAAAAACGCTTTAATTTTGACTTTCAGCATACTGGCAGTCAGCATTAAACTAGAAAACACTATGTAAATCACTTATAAAGCTTGGTTAATATTTTCCAGAGTTGATTTTTTAAGGCCAAAATTGATTATTTTTAAATTTAAAAAAAATAAAGCTTTGCATATGTAGCTTATGAAAACTAACTAATAGGGATTTTAGAGGGAAGTCTAAAGTACAGCCCTGAGTACTTTGATCTGAACTATCATACCATTATATTGTGCTTTTTATTAAGTGGCAGTGTTTTACTAATAAACCAGTGAAGGTGCTTCACATGGAAGCAGTTAGCGTTCTTTTATAGTAAATCTCCTATTAAATCTTGATTAAATTATGTCACTTTGTTTTCTTAGCCAAACCCCTTTGTTGCAATTTAGGTGATGCATCAATTTGACTCAAAGTTGACATTATAAATACATATTTAACTTCTAGTTTTAACATATGTGTTTTGGCTTAAGTGGACTTCTGGAAATAAGCTATAGTTTATCCAGTGAGCTTAAAATAACAGTAAATATCTTAATAGTACAAAGAACACTATGAAAGTTGGCATATGTCTTTGTTCAATGATTATATTAATATATATTTAATAAAAATAGTAGTATAAAATATAAAAATAGATAATTTTAGAATATTGTGTATTTTATAAAGAAATTTATTGATTTTTATTTGGGGTGGACATCCAGATATTACTTACTGGAGTTGACCTTAATGTAAAATTACAAAGAAGCTTACATTCTCATAATAAATTATATTAGTTTTTTTGGCTTAAAATTAAGCATTTGTTTAAATAGTGTCAACATTATGCCTGTTCCTTTTTAATTTTTCAATTCTGATTTAATAATTCACTATGAAAAATTAGCTTAGTTTTAGAAATGCCCAATTCCAGTGAATAAAAACTAAAACAATGTTGACTTACTGAATGTTGACAAATTGTTGACATTCAGTAAGTTGACTTGTGGAACAATTTAATTCTGGCAGTTGCCTCAAAAAGGATGTCAAAGGATCTAGAGTGGATTTGTGCTAATTCTTTTAGGAATCATAGGCATTCTCAAAAATCACCCTATTCTATTTTAGGACAGCTAAAATTTAGATCATAATATTCACCCTCTTAAAATACTTAACAATAAAATTGACTAAAATATACACTTCTCTTTTTGAATTTAATTTTTAATAAAATTTTTATTATGCTTTCTTTTGATAACAACCAAATAAACAAGCTGTTCCCTGACCTTGAAGAAATCATGTAGGGCTATACTGGGTCTTCCAATAATGAAGTCTCCCTCTATGATCATTCCTAATTTGAAGGCCCCTTGTCAGGAATCCAGTCTCAGGCAGCTGGCCTGCCGCTTCTGGGGATAAATTGGGCCGGGGTTTTTACAGGCAGGGCCCACCACAAGAGAGGAGCTAACTTTAGAAGGTAGGAAGCGGACTTCCCCACCCAAGATCACGGGCCAGCGGCTGGTACAATGGTGTTCACCACCCCTGTGAGGGTAATGTACACTATTCTGAAAAGCTTGCTGGTATGGTTAGTTGGAAGGTCAGGTGAGGAGGCTGGCATTGGTTTGGGTGTTACAGGTGGTTCCATATAGATATTGTAGGCTGGGAGATAATTGAATTTTCCTCTAAACAGTTTGGGGGTGGAGAATATCCACAGGCCTTGGCAGTTGTATCTAATAGCGGATTGGATGCAGGCTAGAGGGTCAAGTTTGAGGATTTTCTCTGGCAATAATCCTTATATTTGGGTTTCAAGGAATAATCAGTGAAGTAAATGGGCCCAAAGGGTGCACCAGATGGACAGAAAACTGCAGGAAGTGGGGAAGGAGGGCCAGGAGATCTCAAACTGAATTGATAGACGGCAAATACAAAATATGGCAATAGCTGTAAGAGCCAAAGTAAAATAACCTTTATTTAAAAATGGCAATAAGGTTTAAGCGCAGAATCTATAGGCATATATAGCATTCCACCTCCAAACTTAGTATTTTCCATTGGGGCTTTTTCAAAATATCAGGAAAAGTGTGGGCAGGCAGCCAGAGGGCCTGGGTGTGGGAGCGGCAAAATGGCACCTCGGCTGGGTGTTCTCTCATTGGTCAGAACGTCCAATTTGGTCACTCAATTTTCTTGATTCTTTGCTGTGGTCACGGGGTTGGGCCCAAAGCCCGGGTTTATCTTTGGTAGTAGGGTTTGATTGGTTACTTGAGAGGACTTCAAACTCATGAGATTCACAGAGGCGCCATCTCTGCCTCCATTAGGCAATTTGAGAGGCTCCTCTTTGGGTGCCACCATGGTTGAGCTGGTGCAGGTATTCTGGCTTTGGGACTTAGCGGGAGCCTCAGCTTGCAAGGGCTCAATCCCAAAAAAAAAACATGGGCGGGCGGGCCCTTGGTCCATGGGCCCAGCAGCCCGCAGGGATGTAGGTTCAGGGTTCAAATCCCACCCTTGGGCCCAGGTTTCCTGGGGTAATGAATTGTCAATCCTGACACCCCTCTGCAAGCACTACCCAAGAGTCTGTTCCTTCTTCTGCATCCTCAAGCATGGCCCTGTTTGCCCATCACGCACAGGCAGCTGCTAACCCAACTATGTATCAAAGAAGGCATCTGGAATTGGCCAATTGAGCCAAGGGGCCACCCAGGGAAGCCAGAATCCAGAAACAGCCAATCAGATGGCACTTTCTGGCTCCCAAGACAGACAATTCTCACCTTCAGCCAATCAGCCCACAAGACAAAGAAGAAAGCTAATCACTCCAGAAATTGTTCTTAAAATGGTCAAAAAGCAATGGATGCTTATATCATTGGGGAAACTGCAGCTGTGATGGGCTTTTCAAAGTCCACTGTATCTGCAACCCTGTGAGCCCACCCCAACTGTGGCCCCTCTCCCAAGAAGACCCCAACTGGTGCCTGTATTTCAACTGATGGTAAAAAAGCACATCCCCTTATGATGGCCATCATGGAATGTGATCTGCAGATGCCTCTGGTCCATATTTGTCTCCATCTGGGACTCCATGGCATTTTCACAAGTAAAAGAACAGTCAATTTGTGGATGCACGGAGTTGTGACTGCTACTAGAATATTATCCAATAAGGTTCTCATTGGCCCCAGTCTGTTGGATACCAACCCCTACAATTCAATCATTATTAATTTTATTAAAGGGAGGGCAATGAGGATGCGCAAAACAATTTCATCTTCTTATTGTATGCCATGATTTCTGCAAGAATCCAAGATTATGGAGAAAAGTGTATCCAATCTGATTTTTACAAGTGCATCCCAATCTTGCATCAATTTTTCAGGGTTTTATTAGCAGTTTACCCATTGGGTGTCAATCATTACTCTGCAATATTGAACACTGCAGATGGGTATGCCTACCAGAAAGAGCTCAAGAACATGCTGGAGGAGTGGGCTACCCAACACGCTGTGTACACAGTTGTGCTGAGTATGGAGATGGAGCAGCAGAAATGGGCAACCAAGGAAATTAGGGCTGTGGGCATACCTTCTAGTCCTACCCCATTAACCACGCTGACATGCATCTTGCAGATGTATGTCTTAACAATTTTGGTTCAGCTCTCAGGCACTTAAAGCCTGCTACCTACAATGAACTGTGCTCCTAAATTGAGAAGGGGTACAAGCTTTTCCCTTCTGTATTTGTCCAGGACTTATCAGATCTCATCATCTTCTATGCAAGTGATAGTGATCAGTCCAGAAAGGACTCCTGCCTTCCCTCACACTCATTATTTGTTTTTTCAAGCCTGCATATGTGACAGAAGAATAATTTGAACAATTGAAGCAATCAGCTCTTTCCGTCTCTTCCCAGTCAACAAACCCTGCCTCCTCAACCCCCCATCAAGCCACCTGCCTTCCAACCCTGAAACCAAATCACCACCCATTCCCTCCCCACTACCTCTGATTCTGTCCCTTTTACAGGTGCAGATGATGGCAATGTACATCCTGTCTATTCCCTCCCCTACTTGTCCTATGATGAGTAAAATAAAACTTTTATTTGTGACAACTTATTAAAAGTGATATTAATTCTTCCAATTCACAATTAATAATATATTTTTTATTAAAATTCCCCATAATTAATAAAATAATGTACATTTGATGTGGTAACATATGATTATTTGCATTAATATTTTTCAGTATCAATAATAAATTAAGCACCACAAATGTAAATGTTTCATTAGAATATTGCAGGTATGCGTTAAATCCTGATATTTAGATATTATGTACATATTTCAATGCATTATGTATAATAAAATTCATTGTAAACAAGGCCTTTCCATTGTAAATTATATAAATGGACTTTGTTTATATTGGGGAGCCATTAACGCTTAGTACAAATATTAATACATAGTGCATTTTGCAGCCTGCATATTTATCTATTGATAATAATTCTGTAAACTTTTTAGTCAGATTTTGTGAGGTAAAAATAATATAATGGATCAATAAATTACTGTTTATTACCATTAATTGGCTCATTTTCTTTGCTGTTGTCATAACTGTGCTGTTTTAGCAGAGTTACACGGGGGAAATATTTAGAAGATAGATAATAATCTTTATTGTGAGTTAATGATTATATAGTTCATATGAATCAAGGATAACAGGAACATGATTAGTGATCACACAGCTGGATGGAAGAAGGGGGTGGCTTGATCCTGATAATGAGTCAAGCGCCAAAACAAGGTATCCACCGTAAAGGATCATCATCTGTTCATGTTGTTGGATTTGGTAATTCAAGTTGACTTCCTAGTCTGGCTTCAAGTGACCGGATAATCGGATTGCAGGTCACAAACCTGCTTGGTTGGAACCTTGCTGGTGGGTCAAGCCTGCGGTTTTGACACCCCCCAACTGAAGGTTGGCCTCCTCTGGGGGCAGGTTGTCAGGGAGGTTATCAGGAGCCCAGGCGCTGTATTGAACTAGTTGCTATTCTGTGGCAGACAGGGTGGTTTCTTGTTGTTTCTGTCTTGCTTTGCAGGGTTGTAGGTGATCATAGTGTAGGGTCTTGTCTTGCTTATGTTTTCCAAGCCCTTGCACAAGGTAAGTGTTATTCTTGTTTACCTTCAGAATGTTTGCTGGCCCCACTTTCTTGGGTTGTAGCTTGCTCTTGTCAACATTCATGACCCAAACTTTGTCCCCAACTTCATGTCTATTGCAGATGGGGACAAGTGTATTTTGCAGGCGTTCATTTTCCTTTGCTGTTTGCTCACTGTTAGCCTCTATTACTTGAGTGTCTGAGCGTGGAGGGACTTTACTTGGAATTTCCAGTTTGGGTCCTGTCAATACTTGAATGATATTTAGCTGTGTGCTGTATACCAGTTCAAACAGGCCTTTTCTGGTGGATCTGTTCACTTGGGTTTGACACACAAGTAGTGCAGTCAGTATCTGCTTATACCAGTCTTCAGGTCTCCTGGCAGTGAGTTTGGCTAAGGCTTGCACGAGGCTACCATTAAGTTGCTCTACGCGTCCATTGGCTTGTGGGTGGTATGGTGTTGTCACAGTGTGCTTGACCCCATTTTTGGTGGGGTATACATTGGTGTCTTTGGAGGTCAATTCTTTGCCTCCATCAGTTATCAGGAGTTCTGTCTTTCTTAACTTGCTGATTATCTCTTTGCCAATAAACTGTTGTACATCATTGCCAGTATGTGCCTTTACTGCTTGGGCTACTGGCCATCTTGTAGCAAAGTCAATGGTGTTGATGATGTATTTCTTGTCATTGTGTTTTCCTGGCATGGGGCCAACAATGTCAAGAGCCCATACTTTGAAAGGTAGTTGTGTGCAGATGGGAAGTACTGACTTTGGCAGGGTTTTGCTTTTGGCAAACTTTTTACATACCTCACATTGGTCTAGAACTTCTTGAAAATCACATTAAAAGATTGACCACCAGGCCTTATGTTTAAGGAACTCATATAGGTTTTGGCTCTTGGTATGTCCAAAGTCTCTGTGATAGCGTAGGATGGTGTCAATTTGCTGATGCGTGGGAATGTAGTGAATGGTTGTGCTGTCAGTCATCTTTCTGTGTAGGGTCCCATATACGTTAGCAAAGAGGTTTCATTTTTGATGACTGTTTCTTTGGTTATGTTGGTTGTGCCAGTGGGGAAACATTTGTCCTTTGTTTGTAGTACTAAGAGGGGCCAGTCTGGGTCAAGCCTATTCTCTCCTCTTAAAGCACAGACATACAGGCGGGACAGGGTGTCTGCCATGGCAAGCTTGGCCCCAGGTTTGTACTGGATGAGCATGTTAAATCTCTCCAATAGCTCTATCCACTGGGCTTGGCGGCACAACAGATTTGCTTGAGTTTTGAAATAGATGAGTGACTTGTGTTGGTTAATGCTGTGAATTCTTCCTGGCATTCCAAGTAACAGCGCCATTTGACTAGGCAGTGTACAATAGCCAACATTTCTTTGTTGTAGATAGGGTATCAACACTCATCATCTGTTAATTTTTATGATTCATAAGCTACAGGCAGGAAGTCAAAATCATTGTTTTTGATTTGTAGTACTCCCCCAATGGATACATCTGAGGCGTCAGTTTCCATTCAGTATTCCCCGTCACATTTGGGGTATTGTAGGATAGGAGCTGTTGTGAGTTTCTCCTTGAGGCGTCTAAAACAGAGATCACGTTGGGGGATTTGCACAAACTTGGACTTGGTGCCTGTTATAGCGGATAAGGGGCAGTCAAAACACCACAGTCAGGTATGAAGTGTTGTACATAGGCCACCATTCCCAAGAAGGCGCGGAGTTACAACTTATCCTTGGGTGGTGGCATCTTGCAGATGGCCTGTATCTTTTGACTGTTGGATTTGATACCGTCCTTTGAGACTATGTGTCCCAAGAAGGGTAGTTGCTCACAGAAGAACTGGCACTTGGAGGGTTTGGCCAACAGTTTGTGTTGTGCCAAGGTAGCAAAGACTGCCTCTAGGTCTTTGTGATGTTGTTCCACTGAGGGGCTGTAGACAATAATGTTGTCTAAATACACTAGGGCGTGCTTGCCTACAAGGGGCGCAAATACTTTGTTCATGAAGGTTACAAAGGTGGACAGGGCATTGGTCATGCCAAAGTTGAGCACCACACATTTGTAGGAGCCGTATTTAGTGCAGAAGGCTTTTTTGGGGATGTCTTCCTCTTTAATATGAATCTGATTGTAGCCTGCCATCAGATTGATCTTGTGGAAGACTGTGGCTCCTCCCAAGGCATTGAAGAGGTTGTCAATCAGTGGCAATGGGTAATGATTCTTAATGGTAACTTTGTTTAGGGCGCGGTAGTCTGTGACCAGACGTAAGGTACTGTCCTTCTTAGCCACAAAGAATACAGCGGCCCCAAAGGGAGACTGTGAGGGGCAGATAAGTCCTTTTTCCAATGCTTCCTTGAGGTAGGCGTGTAAGGTGTTGTCTTCATTTGGGGTCAGCCTGTAGATAGGGCGCGCCTTGGGTACAGCCCCCTTGAGTTGGATGGAATGCTGAATAAGCTTTTCAGGGGGCAGCCCAGGTAGCGCTTCCTTGAAGATTTCTGGATGACGTGCCACAATGTTGCAGTCCTGTGGCGTGGAGGTATCCTAGTGATCCTTGAAGTGTAAAATCTTGTACTGGCAGGAGTCCCAGTAAATTGCCTTCAGGTCTTTCTTCTTGTCCTGGGTCTCTGTGATACGTACAAAGACGTGGTTGTGTAGCAGTTGGTTCATAGAGTCAGGGTAGATCTGGTGATTGACACCTTCACGCTTGATGGTCAACACTGAGGTTGCCCAGTCTATGTGAGGATTGTTTTTTTGTAACCAGTCTAGTCCCAGTACAATGTCAAACTTAGGAAAGTCAATAACAGGACCTTGAATGGTGGAGTGCAGCTTCTCAAGCATGACAGAGAAGGGGGAAGTTTCCTTTGTCACGGCAATGTGGTGTTTGTCAGCCAGGACCACATTTTTAATCCGCAAAGGATTAGTGGCCAGCTTGAACTTATCCACAAAGCTACTGTTGACAAGGGTTTGGTATGCGCCCAAATCTAGGAGTGCTGAGCCTGTGTAACTGCAAAAGCAGAAAGGATAGGACATCAATTTATTGGGATGTCTGGCAATGGTGTACAGTACCAGGTCCTGCGAGAGCACCTGGATCATTGGACATTGGTCCACGTCCTCATATTGGTATTCATCATTGGGCAAGTCAGGAGTTGCGTGGGGAGAGCCTGGCTTGCTTAGTGCTCTCCCTGGGCTGTTCCCTCATCTTGGTTACCTTGTATGGTGGTGACACGGAAATGGGTCTGATTTGACTGGCCATTGTTTCTATTTCCCTGTCCATTTGAACCCATGGGTTTGTGGTTGGTGTTGTTCCCATTGCCTCCAGGAGGTGGTTGAGAGGAGTGCCCGCCTGGATGGAAATCCTTGGGTCTTTCTTGTTTCCCAGTTTGTGCCTTATGCAGTGTGTTGGATGTTTGCTCTGTCTTCTCTGCTTCACGGTACAGGCTTTGCAGGTTGGTCACTTGATCCAGGTTCACATGCCTCATCACATGCAACTTAAGAGTGTTGTAGTACATGAGGTGTGTGTCTGGGGTATCAAAGGCCATGTCAGATGGCGCACAAAGACAGAGTTCCTTGTAGGCGCGGGTGAGTTCCTTCACAGTGCATGTCTGGGTCAGGTTCTTCACTTGGTGTATGATCATGAGCGCTGTATCTTTAAGTATAAATCTTTCCAGGAAGTCTTGCTTAAAGGTATCCCAGTTCTTGTTGGTGTGCTCTTCATGCCACTTGTTGCACCAGGTGCCAGCGTCATGGGTCAGGCAAATAGAAATTTCTGCAATACCAAACTGCTATGGGCATTCTATCTGAGTCAGCTTGCTCTGGACAGACTAGATCCATGCGGCGGTGTTGTTGTTGTTGGCTCTGGTAAAAGGTTCTAAGGCAGTGCTCTGTAGTCTTTGAGCTATGTAGGTGGGCATTGTGGTTTTGTTGGCTAGTTGCGGCATCAAGGAGGGAGCCTGAAAGAAACCTTGTGCAGACATGGCGTTGAAGGCAGGTAGTAGGATTACCGTGTTCTGGTACAGGACAAAGCCATCAGGTATGGTGAAACCAGGGGTGTACGGAGTCCAGTCAGGCAGGAGGACAGACATAATTCTGTCAAGGATTTGTTGGCCGCAGCGTGTGCGGGCAACAGGCGGAATTTTTCAAGATAAGGTAGGATGGATAACCTACCTGTGCTACCAATGTTGTAACTGTGCTGTTTTAGCAAAGTTACAAGGGGAAAAATATTTGGAAACTAGACAATATTCTTTATTAAGGGATAGTGATTATATAGTTAACGTGAGTCATGGATAACAGGAGCATGATTGTGTAGATCACACGGTAGGATGGTGAAGGGGGTGTCTTGATTCTAGTAATGAGTCAAGCGCCAAAACAAGGTATCCATCATAAAGGATCATCATCTGTTCATGTTGTTGGATTTGGTAATTTGAGTTGATTCCCAGTCTGGCTTCAAGTGACCAGATAATCAGATTGCGGGTCACAAACCCGCTTGGTTGGAACCTTGCTGGTGGGTTGAGCCTGCAGTTTTGACACTGTGACAATTGTGCATTTTCTGATATTTATACACTGGTATTCAATTGGTTGGTTTCACATCCAATTGCACAGGCAATAGGAAACATGTTTGCTACCCCAAGATCAGATGTGGTCAGGGTGGCAACTTGATTTCCTATTGCCTGTACAATTGGATGTGAAACCAACCAATTGGATACTAGTGTGTAAATATCAGAAAATGCACAATTTCCACAGCAAACAAAATCAGCCAATTAATGGTAATAAACATTAATTTATTAACCCATTACGTTATTATCACCTCGCAAAATCTGACTAAAATCTTTACAGAATTATTACCAATAGGTAAATATACAGGCTGTAAAATGCACTATGTATCAATAATTGTCTAAGCATAAATGGCTCTCTAATATAAACACAGTCCATTTATATAAATTACAATGAAAAAGGCCTTGTTTACAATGAATTTTATTAAACAATATGCATTGATTTATACACATAATATCAAAATATCAAGAGTTGGCGTCTAATTGCAATATTCTAATGCAATATTTATATTTGTGGTTCTTAATTTATTATTGATGATGAAAATATTTATGTGTTGAAGGTAGTACTATAAAAACCAGTTTTTGATATAATTCAAACAAAATGTCAAATATCAGCAACTGTGGTAAGTTCAACTCCCTGGTGATTGACTCCCTGGTACTTGACAAAGTGTCAAGTACCAGGGAGCCGAGTGCTGCATATGTGAATCTATTAGTATTTTTGGCTTAACTGATTTTAAGCTAATTTTTACTAGTAATTTAGGGGTTCAAAACCAAAAACCAAGGTTAAATTTACTTGAAATTGACTCTGCTTAATAATTTGGTTAGCTAAAATACCAATTTAAAGGGCAATTTATAAGCAAATTTACTAATAAAAATGAAAAAACATGTGTTCAACACTCTAAAACAAAAAGTGACCAGTTTGACACTTTTTAAGCCAAATTTTAATTTTATTAATAAAATACATATGTGCTTATATAAAAAAATTATTTACATTATATTTTTATTATTAGTGTCCATAGTTGTTGATTAGGCTCCCAAGCACCACTATACTGGATTTAGTGATATAGACATTAATCAAATACCCCATTTGTTTTGAATTATGTCATTCCCAGGTTTTTGGATTAAGTGGTGCCACATATATTTGAGCTCAATTTATTAAGAGATTTCATATGTAATTTATAAAAAATAGAAACTTGACATCTTCTTTGTTTGACTCTATCCACTTGCCACCCAATCAGTTTTGGATTCAACTAATCAAAGGCTCAGAATTAAGGCTAAATTAATATGTGACGCACTATGAGCGCCACTCAACACTCATCCACTCAACACTTTAACTTGGGTATTAGTACAGAGAGCTTCTTAACGTTTTAACCAACACTATGGTAAATAAGTCACTCCCAGCTCCTCACAGCATAAATTAAACACTAATAAACACCTTCCTACTCATTTACTTTTTTAACTTATGTTGTATTTTTTTATTCTTGAGCATATGAAACTGCCTTGCTTTTGGGTTAACATTTGAACTTGTTTTAAATTTAAGCAAGTTTTATATGTAAAAAACATAGTAAATTTGATATTTCTTCTTGACTCTGGCATACTTGACAGTGAGAATTCAGCTTTTTGTAGCTTATTGACAGTGCTGAACTTGACACTTTACTATGTTTTGAATTTTCAACTCCCAATAAAAAAATTCCATATAATAATTTTTTATTTTTTTGCAATTATAATCTACTACTTTTCCTGGTACTCTCTATATAATTTTTATATACTTTTTTGATTTTTAATTATACTTTTACATTGATTTAGCACTAAAATATTATGCTGAATCTAACATCTTTGATGCTTCATCATAAATTCACTTATTTTCTATGTTTTAACCTTTATATCTATACTTTGAGTTTTTATTTTGCTTATATTTACTTTGTTATGTTTTTTTCCTTGATAAATAAAACTTTATTAATATACTTTTCATTTAACTTTTACTTTGTTTTATCTCTGTGTTTCATATCTTTCACACTGCTTTATTTAAAAACTAAACTTTTCTTTATACAAGATCAAACAAGAACAGCCAACAGCCCAAGCGCCAAGTCTCCAAGGGCTCCAAAGAAACTGCCTCCACTCCCAAGCGTGCCAAGAAGCCTGCAAAGGCAAAGTCTCCAATCCCATCTCCTCCCACTCCATCTCCTCCTACTCCTCCCCCCTCCACTCTCATCTTCCACATCCCCTTCACCTTCCCCCAAAATTTCTCCCCCAATAAATCTGATGGTGTTTTTACCAACCACTCCTTTTACCACTCAGAGGCCAACTCCAAGCCCATCAAGGAGCAACATACCAAGAAGTCAAAGGCTGCCAAGGAGCCCACCTCTTCTTCTGGTAAGAAAAAGGAGGCATATAAGCAAGCCTCAAAGAACCCTTCCCCTCCCCCTCCTGATGGCTCTTCCCCCCTCCCTCATCTGATCCCCAAGATGAGCCTGATGAGTACTCCAAGAAGTCCAAAGCTTCTGGTTATGTGGCTTGGGATCCACTGGTCATCCACAATATCTGCAATGTGAACAGAGAGTTTAAAGTCCCCAAGCTCTTCCCCTGTTTTTTCCCCATCATGTCAGTAAAGGGCAGCCCTGGATACATTACTGATAATTACATTTTTAATTGTAACAATCAAAAGTGCCAAACCAAGAGAAAGCACTTTGTCTGTGAGGATAAGACTTGTGAGGCCAGGCTAAACACTGAGGGCTGGGAGCAAGTAACTGCAGAGAAGGGGGAGCACTCTTTTGAGCCCCCCAATCATCTTATAACCCAGATGTTAAAATGGTATTTTGTTCAGGTGATACCAACATCCTCTCACCTCCAGGAATCTGATCTGGCTATAAAGGCCCTGCAGCATTTAAAACCCAACAATCTCAAGTTGATGCCAACTCAAGAGCAGTTGGTTAAGTTCACAAGCAACAATTGTATTGCCGCCAATCCCCCTCCCCCAAGGCTTTGGACGTCCTCTCAGAGCTTACACTCACCCATGAGCTCAAGCAGCTTCTGAGTGGGGAGCGCTTCCTCCTCCATGACAATGGGCCCGGCAGCAATGATCACATAATCTGCTATGTCACTCAGCAGAACCTGATAGAGTTAAAAAGGGCTTCAACCTGGTTATTTGATGATACCTTTGCCATCTGCCCCCAGATGTTCTACCAGCTCTGGATAATCCATGCCCAAATAGACATCTGGGTGATTCCACTTGTGTTCTTCCTTCTTCCTGGGGCCACCAAGGCCATCTACACCCGCACTTTCTTCATCCTCTGTCAAGAGCTTTCCCTTCCCCCCAATGATGATGCCAAGAAGATCCCTCTCCACACCTGCACCAAACCTCCTGCCGCTGACAAGGACCAGGCCACCCTGGACTTGGAGGAAAAGGTAAGGCTGAGAGCTCTGGGGCCTCACATTTGCAGCATGGACTTTGAGCCTGCTAAGTTCAATGCATTTGAGTAGCTGTTCAGCAGGGAGATGCAGGGGTGCCACTTCCACTAATGCCAAGCAGTTGCCTGCAATGTGCAGGCCCATGCCAAGCTTTATAGGTTGAGCAAGAGGGACACTTTAGACACCTGCAAATTTGTGCTTACACAATTTAGTGCCTTGGCTTTTTTAAAACCAGAGCACACTGTGCAGGGGTTTGAGGTTCTCTCAAAAGATCCTTACGTAGTGAAGCACTCAGAGTTCAAACCTTTCCTTTAGTACTTTGAGCCTCAGTGGATTGGGAAGGTTGTCACACAGAGGCAAGGCAAGGCCTGTGCCAAGGCCAGTTGGAACATTTACTGGGCAGCCATCAACGGGGAGCTCAAGACCACCTCAGCACTAGAGGCTTATCATAAACACCTCTAGTCCAACTTTGGGCTCCACCCAAAATTCAATAAGTTTTTCTCCTTCCTGCAGCACAAGCAGGAGAAAACCATCTCCAAGCTGTGTGACTTGGCAAACCGCGTCCCCCCACTAAGCCTACAACCCGCTCCACGCTATTCACCAAGGCCATTCAAAAATGTGGCCAAGCATAAATACAAGGCCTCAGAGATCAAGCAGCAGCTTGATCTCATTGCAACTGGCCTCCTGGAAGGGGCTAAAATGAATAAGGGGAAGAAGGGTGAAGAATAAACTTGCTTGCTTGCTCACTTATATGATTTTTACTTTTAACTTTTAACTTTTTAGCTTTAATTTGTACTTTTTAGTTTTGATCATTTAGCTTTTAGTTTTAAATTTCTATTTTTTAATTTAATTAGATATTACTGATTATTTTATGTAGACATGGTAAGTTTGAGATGAGTAGTTATAGTTGAAAGTGAATGAAATAGCCTAATTTTTATTAATTTCCTAATAAAACAAAAGAAATTCACATTTATACTTATATGAACTATATCAAATAAAAATTAATATTTCTTCATATTTTGTATAACTTATATTGTTTTCTTTGTGTTTATTTTTGTCTCATTTGAATTAAAATTTTTATTTTAATCAAAAATATTTTTATAATAAAGAGTGTAAATTACATAGTAAAATGAGAATTAATTGTTTGTCTCCTTATTCTCATTAATTAAGCTGATATTTTTATTGCATTTTTGATATTTCTGGGGTTACTTTAGTATACCATACCTGTATAGCTTAATTTTTTATATTAAAGGTTTTCAGTACAGTGAGATCTGTTAATTAAAAAAGTGTCAATTTCCAGTTGTCAATCAGGGAAAAGGCTGAATTCTCACTTTACTATAGTGTCAAGCACCAGGGAGTTGAACTTACCACAGTTGCCAAATATCTACAGCCTTATCAACAAATTAGAGTCAGCCCTCCAGAAGGTTGTTGAGCTTGAACATAACATAAGGGAAATTGTAGTAAATCAGCTGGGAAATGAGGGAAGGGCTTTGGTCCAGAAAAAAAAACTGCAAAAAATAGCCTGAGAACAATAGTCAACAAAGAACACAAGGAAATAGTTTTAAATCTACAAAAGCAAATACTCAAGCATTTAGATTTCAAAAATAAAAGTTACAAATTGTTGTAATTTGCAAAAAACAACATAAGGAATACTCAAAAAGTCAAATTGATTGAAGGAAATGAAATCTCAAAGGAAATTAACACTAATAAAGAGGAAACTAATCAAATAGAAACAGATGAAAACAAAGCACATTCAAGAAGCAGAAGCTCCTCAAGAAACAATGAAAATTCAACAAACAAAAATCAAGAGGAAACACAAGTAGCACAGAAAATCAGAAAGATCAAGCCCAGAAAAACAAATGAAGAGCAGCCAACACTCATGAAGTTTGCTGAAGGGGCACCTGTGGCTGAGGTGGCTGCAGGGGAAACAATCAGTAAGTTTTATTTATGTTTTAATTATATTTACTTAAGTTATAACTAGGAATGGGGGCAAGGTTGCTGAAGTGGCAGCGTTCACGCCAAGTTGGTTTTACGGGGGTTACCAATCACTGGTAGCCCCTGTAAAGCAAATAAATAAAAATGAAATAGATAAAATAATCCAAATTAATATATTAATTTTTCAAATATTGAAGCAAAAGCCAAGGAATATTTACCAACTGTGGGGTGCTTGCGTGGATTAGGAAAGCATATGAAATAGGAGCAAATATCAATTTCAAAGAGATGACTGAAATTTGTGGGGATATCAAAATAAGCTTTGATGAATATATTTATGAAAGTATTCAACAATTTCCCTTTTCAAAAATCAATTAATACAAAAAAAATCTAATAAAAACTGACTTTCAAATAGAAACTGAATATCTTAAAACTGAAATTTTTAATGAAGTATTCAAGGCATTGTCAAATAAAGTCAGGGACACAGTCCTTGTGAATACGTTTAAACCTTTATTTATTTTGTTTGCTAAGGCATGGGGGCAAATACAAGTCAGGTGCCCTCTGGAACAATATTCAAGTCAGCCAAATGTCCTACATCAACAGATTAGTTCAAATATACAAGAAATTATGCATGTTCTCTGAAAAATATACCTTGCAAAGGATATATGCCACAGTATACCTAGGAATACTACTACATTGCATATTAAAAACTAACGTTAAAAAGTTGGAGGATGTACCTATACAAATTGATATATGCCAATTAGCACTAGAACGCCAGAAGACACCACGGGGGTATAGGACATTTGAGCACGTCCTGTACAACTCCTTTGCACTGGAATTGCTGTATGAGTTTTATGTGCCTCCCAAAAATAACCTGTTAATCAATTTTCTTACCCAACTCCCTTTTATTAAACGTTTGGCAACCACTGGGGTGCAGGGCGCCACCCCTCTTGCAATCACATCCAGAGTTGTCCACCACGTACAGAAGAGTATGTGGTCCCATTTAGACACATTAGCAGAAAATTTAATTTTGGGGTATAATTCCCTGGAATAATTGCATTCCCCTTTGCAATTTGCATCCCCCTAATAAATCACCTTCCCTTGCAAATTAACTTTTATATTTTTAATTTTTTTAATTTTTTATTTTAAATTTTAATTTAAACATTTTAATATTTAAATTTTAATTGTAATATATCTAAATATATTATAAAACAGTAGTTTTAGTAAGCAAACATGTGAAATAATAAAATATGATTTAAATTGTGTTTATTTACTAGCTTGTCAAGTACTGGTTCATTTCTTATATAGTTAAACAACAAGAACTGAATTTATCTGCATCAAGCGGCCTGCTTCACTTATGTGCTAAAAAAGTGATTGTTTAGAAATTGAATTGCCTTTCCCTTGTAATATGATTTGATAAATATATTTGATATACTTGACCTGCGTCATAAATACTAATTAGTAGGAGATACATGAAAATCATTGGTTTTTGTGCCGTGTGGCTATAGTGGCTGTCAAGATTTTGTGTTCTTGAAGAAGAAGAGATTTTGTTTTTATTAGGTGTATTATTTATGTTGGAATTGGGATATCTGTATGAGGACAGATGTGTTTCTAATTGGTGTGGATGATGACAGCAACTGACAGAGCTCTGTGGTTACTGGAGTCAAGTGAAGATAGAGTCCTGTGGTCTTTGGGACGTGACACCATCTGTGATGGTTTTGGCAGGATTCAAAAGTAACAATAATATGCTCTTATTGTACTTGACACTACTATTAATTAGTTTAGTAGTGATTTTGGTGTTTTTTTATTTTTTCTGCCTTTCAAGTGATCTTTGAGTGACTTTTTATAGTGTGAAGCTAACGGCCAGACTGGCGTCTAGCTGCAGACAACTCTTACTAGCTAGCCTATTATCCCCAAGCTACTAGTTTCACCCCAGAGTTAGATTCTAAACCTTAATAAGGTTTAAGAATGAGGTGATATTCTAGACTGCTGATTTCTCCTCTTTAGCCTAGATATCCCTTGACTTAATTGAGGCCAACTAAGTTGACATCCATAGGGCCAATTCTGTCTTGCGTTCAGTGTAATGTACAAAATTTGCACAGGCAGTCTTCTGTCTCATTTTTTTGGTAAAACAGGATGTTGTGATTCCCCACCTTTATTCTCTAGGTCAGGTTTGCATCTATTTTGGGATCCAGAATGCATAGCAGAAGCTTTCAGATTAACCAATGACCTGAGACCCAGAATGTCTCAGGTGTCTTCTGGTTTGCAAACTATATCAGTCTTGACATAGTTTCTCTGTATTCTGGAATATACGTTTCAATCTGGCTGTGGCCCATCTATTGTTAACCCATAGCTTTAGTGATAGGAATATGGATCAGTCAACCCTAATAGATCAAGATTTCCTGACAGTGGCACTGAAATAATAAGGATCAGATGATGACTTGCAAGGTCCAATTTGTGGCTTAAAAAAAGCCAAAGTATCAAAAAGAATTCACAATTATTTAAATAAAAATAATCTATTTCTATCTTTTTTAATTTATTTATTAGCTCAACAGTCAATACAGTAGTTTTAAAAGCTATGGTGACAACCAAAAATATCTCAGATTTAAACAAAATCCAAGTCGCACAAGATTCAGGATTCAATTAATTTATACAATTTCAGTTGATAAATGGACTGTCAAATAAAAAACGAAATTTCACTAGCCCATTATACAAAATTATATCAAACATCAAGCAGTGTAGCTAAAAAACCACAAACAAAATGAACTGATGCAACAAGTGAAATGGATGGATGCTGTTCTGGAGTATATTATAATCCAATCAGGATTCATATGAGGTACCAAAAGAAGAACTAAAACAAAACAAAACTTGAGCAATCTAGAAGCAAGATTACACAAGCACAAAACAAAATGAACTCACACAATATGTGTATTATGAGCAGCCTAAAATAGAAAAATAACAGTTTAACAGCCAATCAACAGCTATCCAATTTAGGAACAGATGCATTTTATTCATTTTCATGGCTCCAGATTTGTATGGAATGATTTTGAGAACCTTCCAAATATGGACTCAAGATTACAATAAAAATAAATCATTGATTTTTAAAATTTCTATTTTTAGTGATTTTATCCTAGGTCTTTTACAATGGTTTTTACTAGCAATATCTTTGACAATGCCAGCAGCAGCCAAGACAGCTTCAATTGAGGTGAGGCTCAGAACGTGGAGGCACCTGTTTACACCCAAGCCTTTGAGGCAGGTAACAAGGAAGCTGACCTGTTACTGACCCCCAACCCATATGGCTTTGACTTGTTCAGTAGTCACTTAGTGTCTATCTCTACCCCTGCTCCCGTATCCACCCCTGCACAAGCTGCCCACCAAACAACCAATCAGGATGGCAACCTTGAATTGGAACAACTTCCTGCCACCACCCAACCTGCCCCCCTACAGCCAATCAGGCTTCAGCTCCCCCAGCCCAGCGCCCCAAGCAACAAATCATCACCATCCATATTCTCCAGGAAGTTGTGGCACTAAACCTACAAGGTCTGTCATGGGACCAGATTGCCGCCCAGTTGCAATTCACCCAAGCCACAATAATGCGGGAATTCAATAACTTAATAAATAAGGGGAATCTGATTGGGGCAGCCAAGAAGCCAAAGAAGGCCCCTGAGTCCCAAATCAATGAGGCATACCCAATAATGCTTGATCTCCTCCAGCGGGACCCCAAGCTTCCCCTAACCCAGGTCTGCAAACAGCTTGCGCACCATAACATATGGGTCTCTGAGTGCATGGTGCAGCTCTGGATGCACAGAAAGATGGCTTCCATATGGGTTCTTACCTATTTTGCCGGTGACCAATGGGATGGTGCTGAGGATTTCCTGTATGACACCGCCATCAAATCAACCCTGGTCTAATGCCTGAATAGTCTAGCTGATTATGCCATGTTCATCTCCTATTACAAGCTATCAATAGCTTTTGATGATTTTGGCAAACAAGGAAGAGCCTTCACTCAAAAAGAAAGGAAGAAGGTCAAGAAGGGGACTTTCATTGGTGCGTTTCTGGCTGTTTCAGCCAAGGGTTTTGTCTACTATTGGATAAACCCAGATTTCATTGATGGCTACTTGTACAGCCACATGCTTGGTGGATTAATTGACTCCTAGGATGGCTCAAATTTCAAGTACCAGGTTTTCTTGAGCCACCAGATGGAGGGTAGCTGCACTGCCCTTGAGGCCATCCAGGGACGCGGGCACCAGGCCTCAGTCTACCCTGCCAGCCATGCAGATGTCCATCTGGCTGATGCCGTCTTCTTCAACATGGGATCCACATTACAGGAGCGCCGCCCTCAGGCTTTCAACAACCTCTTTCTTGGGGTCCTTGACCACAATTTTCTCTTTGGCTGCCAGATGGTGGCTGACTTGTTTGCGCAAATGGTTTTCCATGTGAACATGGGCAACCAATCACGTAAGGATGAGCGCCTTCCACCTTGGGCCACTGCATCTTATCAGCCCATCCATCCAATGACTGATGAGGAATACAACAAGTGTTATATGGTAGCCATCACGCAAAATCCTCCTGCCTCCATCCCCGCCACCAACACCCCTAACCCGCAAGCCCAACCCACCCAATCCCAGACCCCCCAGGCCAGCACTGCCTCTATGTCTTCCTTCCTGCGTTATTCTGCCTCCTAGGCACCACTCTCCCCTGCCCCAATAAACCCCTGTCACCAAACATTTTCTATTTATATTATCTTTTTTTTAAAATTTCAATTGTTCATGTTCTCTTTGTTTATAGTTGGTTTTATTCTTTATGTTCAGCTTATTTCTATAAAATCATATATTTACTATGTTGTGTATCTAGATCCAGAACACAGTTATTTTTAGCACTTAAACATAGCCCCTTGTGAAAATATTAACAATAATTTGGTGATCAGCTAAATTTGAATTAGAAAATTATAGTGTTAACTGTTTTTAGATAAATTTTTTACTGATCCAAATTCAAAACCTTTATGATAAACTTTAAGCCAATCAGGAGCCAAGTGATAAAGTGATTGTTGTGACATAAAGGGTCATTCAATAATTCTTTGATGCATGTGCGCTAATTAATATGATTGGCTGGATGTTTTGCCATTGTAAGCCATTGCTGCTGTGGCAAGTTGTTGATGGACTAGTGCCCAATCAGCTGCTGGGTTAGCACTAGTCCACCAACAACTTGCCACAGCAGCAATGGCGTACAATAGCAAAAGATCTGGCCAATCATATTAATTAGCGCACATGCATCAAAGAATTATTGAATGACCCTTTATGTCACAACAATCACTTTATCACTTGGCTCCTTATTGGCTTAAAGTTTATTATTAAGGTTTTGAATTTGGAACAGTAACAACTTTATCTAAAAACAGTTAACACTATAATTTTCTAATTCAAATTTAGCTGATCACTAAATTGTTGTTAATATTTTCACAAGGGGCTATGTCAAGCGCCAAAAATAATATGGTAATCAAGGAAACAATACCAACACAAAGCAAATAACACATATGGAGATGAGCGTAAAACATATACAAAATGGGTAAAAAGATGGGATAATGTAGTAGATGGGAAAACAAAAAGGAATAAACAAAGAGGCAACAGTATCAAAATAATACAGAATTTATTGGAGTAAAAGCTATAAAAACATATGGAAAGGTTAGTAAAAAATCAATGAGAGAATTGGTGAAGCTTCTGGAGGATCTTGACTTGGCAATTGCCAAAATAAAGGAAATTAACCGCAAGGTCAAAGCCAAAGTAAAGTCTGCCGTCCTCACTGGGGACAAAATCAACAAGATGTCCGCAAAGGCACCAATGTCAAAAATGCCAGACACCCCAGAGAAGACAATCAAGCACTTACTAAATATTCAAAAAACTGTGGTCAAGGGCCTGCAATTTAAGGCATACAATCTTTCTGCACCGTCTGTCTAGGTTGATGATCCGGAGATGTACAAACATCTCAAACCCGCCAAGCGTGCCCAAACAGAGGGTACCAAATTGCCTGCGCAATTGATTGCGCCAAGAATGGTCAAGCTGGCCAAGGCTGCGGGCAAGGAAGAAACACAAGAAGGTAGCCTAAAAAACAAAATTAATAAATTTTCAAAAGACTTACCTTTTTTCTTAGAAAATGTAGACAGCAAACTCCACCAAGTCCTGGTCCCCTTTGTCCCGGCCACTTTTTATGTAAATTATGCCACTCATGTGGGAAAGCAATTGTATCTGTCCCCCCCCTGTCATGCAGGAGCTGGAGGACTGTATCCACGGGTCCTTTCTGATGTTGTAGGAGGCGTTGGCAGAACTTACACATGCCAAGGGGGCATCTGAGTGAGCAGTTACTGCCTACAAGGATGCCCAACTGGTCCACCTGGACCCAGTATCCCTCAGTGTAGTTTACTGTGTAAACTCCATTGAGCTTGTTTGGGACGTCCTGGCAACGCTCCCATTCAAGAATATACCAGAGATGGGCCAGGCCCATGTGGCTGCTTGCTTCTGCTACCCCTTGGAGCACACAATTTCTTACCTATTAGAGAACTTTGGGTGCACGGTGGGCAAATTGGCTGTTGCAGATGCAACAGCTGTCAAGAAGAAAAAATCCTCCTTGCCAACTTTGGGTTGGCCTGGAGTGCTAACAAGATGGGGCTCCCTGCAGCCATGGAGCTGACCTTTGCAAAGACCAGGCACAACAAGAAGATCAGTGTGGTCTATAATAAACTGTGTGAGTTCACAGAAGCCTTTGCAGGGCAAAGGCTTCATCTGGTTGTTTACTTGGGGTTCCTATTCTACTTTAGGATGGACGCATCTGTAGAGGACCTGGACAGGGTCCTTCTGGGAATCAACAAGGCCCAGCTTGCACTCAACAGGAAGAAGGTCCCCCCTGGATACAACTTGGTGGACCATGTAATCCAAGCCGCCCTGGTCCTGGCTGGGATATACGGGTTTTTAGCCCTGCCTGAAAAGCTGCTGCTTCACTCCCACCTGACCCTACTGCCTTTCACCAGCAGGAGGGAGTATTTCAATAAGGGTGTATACACTGTTCACAGTGTGGCAGTGGAGATTGTGCGCCACCTTCATTGCGGGGTGGGTACATACCAAAGAACCCACTACAGGCGCACACAATAAAAATATGATTCTAATAAATTTTATTACAATTTATAGTATTCTAATTATAATAAATTTTTATAATTTTTATTTCAGCAAACCAGTTTTGCAAAATATATTGCAGAAACAGTTTTCATAAAAGCATAAAATTATACATTAATAAAATAAATTCTAACTTGTACATTCTACGTTTAATTTTTTTCAATTTAATTTTTATATTTATTTGGCCAAAGTGATTTAAATATTTTTGCGTAATCCAGTATTGAGCGTTTGGGATTACCTCAGATGGCATAATAAAATAATATATAATAAAATAAATAGATTACTTACATCTATTGATGGATCTTCTAAATGTGATTGTGGGCGTGGAAACATCTAAATATAAAATGATAATTAATAAATCTTGAATAGTAAATAAGAGAATATAAAAAAATTGGACACACTAAGCCTTTAAATAATTGGCTGTTTGGCTAGGCACGTGGGGATGAACAAATCAGCGTGGCCATAGAATTTGGCCACGGTCTCAGCTGGGAGGGTGTGGATCCCGGCCTGCAGCAAATTAAAAAGGTCCTCGGTCCCAGTTGGGGTTCCTCACTTGACAACTTGCTTGAGCCACCCAAAGACTTCCTCAATGGGATTTAGGAAGGGCAAATAGGCTGGGAGGAAGAGAAGGCGTAAATTTGCCATGGTCAATTGCTAGGGGCCCACTGCAATGCTTGTGTTGATCATTGGGAATTCCTCAAGAATGTCAGCCACCTTATGGAGACCAACGTTGTCCAACACAATCACATTGGTGAAGCCTGGGCTTGTGTGCCTCAGGTGCTCCTGGACCAATCAGAGGAATGACAAGAAGGTACGGCTGTTGTGAGAACCCAATATCATTTGATAAAGCTCAACCCCTTTTGGACCAAGGAGAGCCACCAGTGAGTAGGCTGTGGCGCAGACTTCAGCACGCCAAGCCATCCTGTCATTGGAGCCTTTGGGGACATAGCCATACCCATTGCGCATTAACGAGGCAAATGCTAATTCATCAATATGATAAAATTTGACCGTCCCCTTGGCTTTGAGGGCAGTGTACGCCTCTGCATAGTTTTTACGGATGTCAATGTTGGCTGGGCTGTTTCGGTTATAGGGGGATACCCTGAGCTTTTTCCAAGAAAATTGCATTCCCTTCACCAGATGGTAGTAAAAGGAAATTGAGGCCTCAATCCCAAAAGTAGATTTAAACATGGCCTGTATATTTGCCAGTTCAAGATGGCAGTCCCAGGTGATCCACTGGCAGATTGCCCATTTGTGCTCCTTGGTGAGCATGGTAGAAACACACAAGGATTTCTCCGTGGCAAGGACACAACCAGTATTGATGAATTTTTGGAAGGTCTTGCTGGCGTACTTGGGATCCACTCCAACAAGAGCTGCGGCCGCCTTGTAATCACCTGATTCCCGCATTAGCTTAAGCAGGATGATGCGTTTGATGTCAGGGATGCGCTTCTGGGTGGGCTTTTTAGCAGTGGGGATTGACTTGTTGGCATTGGGCACAACACAGGGCATAGGTACCTTGGTATAGAAGGCTGCATCCTTTTTTAACACCAGCTGTCCCTCATTGGTTTAATAGAACTTGGGCTCCTTGTCCTCCTCCTGATTGCCATCACTGATGTAGGGCTTGTAGCTAGTATCAAGTACAGGCTTCACCTTCTCCAGCATGGCTGACAGGACTGACTCTTGCCGGTACACAACGTCAAACACATATGAAGTAAGTTCTACCTCCTTGTCTCTAACTTTCTTTGTAGTGGTGACCTTGGTTGGCTTCCGGGTCAGCTTTGGGACCCAAGGGTTTATGCTCTGCACCCTAGTAGCTTGTGCTCCTTGAACTGGCTGTGTCAGTGCAGCGTCACTATGGAACTCTCCTCTCTTGTCTCCCCCTTGAGTAGGCACTTGGGTTGCACTAACTCTATTCTTTGACCTGCAGGGGCAACCGCAACCGTGACGCACAACAGGTGTATTGGTACTCTGTTGTTGTTTTCCTTCTATTTTAAAATTTAATAAAATATTAAATAAATTTCAATTAAGTTACTCCCTAATTTTAATTTTTGCTCTTATCTGAATATGGATATTTAATTAAAGTTTTCCCCACCCAATATCCCAATTATAGATTTTTTATTTCTTAATTAGTTGTTTTTGGTTTACATTGCCCATTTTAGAATACTAAAAAAATCCACCCATTTCCCTAGATTTTACTGCCAAATTCAAACACCCAACACAATATTTTTAAATTTTATGTTTCAGATCTTGTGTCTTATTTTAGATACCTTGGTATCATTCATGATTATAACCCATTGCACACATTGCGTGAGTGATTTGTTTACATAGTGAGTTGCTATTGTATTTTGTTTTTGGTTTGCGTTTTGACACACCTTGCTTGGGTGTATTTTGTCACCAATTCACATAGTAAACATATGTACACCAAAAGTCAACTCACACTATTTTGTTTGTGAATCAATGTATTTCAGATTGTATTTTGAATGGTTTTGCTTTGTGTGTGAGCCCTTTGTTGCTGTGTTGACTCATTTTGCCCATTAATGCCAATAAACCCTGTTAACAGAGTGTATATTTTAACCTGAGAGTTGGATTTTGTTTAAATCTGAAATCATTTTGTTTAAAAATGAGGTATTTCTGGTTGTTGCCATAGCTTTTAAAACTAATGTACAATATTCAGTGCATTATAATAAAAATATGTGCCCTCATATCTATTATAATTAATTTTACCTAACTTTTGTATGTATTCTTATATGTCTATAATACAATCCAACGTCACGTCATTATATATAAATGATATTTTTTGAGTCCTAATAAAAAAAATCCAGAGCACCCATTTATCTGATTGGCTCAGATTTGAGGGCTTTAGGGAGGAAGAATTCTGAGTGCTCATAGAAAGCTGCCACCACATTGGGTGGCATTGCAAATTGGCTGATCTCAAGAATGTGGAAGAGATCCTTGGTGTCCTGAGGGAGGCCTTGCTTCACCTTATTCTTGGTCCAACCAAACACCTCCTTGATTGGGTTCAGAAATGAAGAATAGGGCGGAATTAAGAGGAGTCTCATTGGACAATCAGTAAGCCGGTGGCTGGAGGTGTGGCTGTTTTTGTCAATGGGGGGAACTCAGACACAACCAGATCCACTTTGTGGAGCCCAAAATTATCCAAAACAAAAAATTTGGTTGTGCTGCTGTAATTGATCTGGAGTTATTCCTTTATGGCTCAAAGAAAATTGAGAAAAGTCCTGCTATTGTGGAAACTCTTGATTATTTGATATTGATCCAACCTGCAAGGACCAAGAAGCGCTACCATGGAATAGGTCTGGGAACAGACAGCTGCACAATGTGTTACACCATCCTTGGACCCCTTCTTAACCCACCCATGCTTAGACCTGAGTGAGGAGGAAAACAACAATTTGTCAATGTAGAAGAACTGGACATTCCCAGTCTTCTTGAGAGCCACATAGGTCTTGGCATAAATGTGTTGATCCTCAATTGTTTTTTTGCTGTTCCTATTGTGTGGAGAAACTCCGAAAACCTTCCATGAGAATCCCAAATTGACCATTGCTTGATAAACAAGGGTTTTGGAAACAGAAAGCCCAAACTCTGTGGCAAGCATTGATTGGACAGCAAGTGAGTCCAGGTGGCAATTCTTGGCTACCCACTGCTTGATTGCGTCAATATGCATAGGCTGCAAGAGTTTGAGCTGCTGCTTAGCCTTGGTGGATTTGGCAATTTGCCCAGTGTTGCCATGCTTTTTGTTGATATTGCCAATATATCTGGCTGTGACACCAAATTGGGACGCAATATCCCAAACTGCCATTCCCCCATCCAAGAAGTTGAGGAGAGCTTCACGCTCACTATCTGTCAACTGACGCTGGCCCTTGGATGTTACCGCAGCATCCTGGCTAGCAAGCTTGACACAGGGGATAGGGACTTTTGTGTAGAAGGTGGGATCACTCTTGCTTGCTGTGGCGCCATCAATGATTAATACACAATAGGCACATATGGCTCCTCAGTTGTGGCCAATGGCTCATAGGAGGTGTCAAAAACGTGGGGGCATGCAATAGCAACTCTTGGATCCAGAGTGCATGGCTGGGTGACAACTGGGTACACAGTGGAGGTGTAAGTAACCTCATTATTCCCAGTGACCTTGGTATGGGTTACTTTAGTTGCAGGCCTTGAGAGCGGCTTCTGTCTGTGACTCAGGCTGTGTGATCTGGCCTGGGATGCAGGAGGTGGTTGGCTGACGCTGACGCCTTGGAAGGCCTATGTATTGGCATTACTCCCTTTGGGTTGTGTTCTGGGTCTATTCTTGGACCCTCTGGGTCACCCTTGTGGACAGGCTGCCCACAGGCTTGTGCAGGAGCTGGTTGGGAATGCAATTGTTGGTCCATAAAAATTAAATAAAAATATTTTTTAGATTAAATATGTATTTATTTAGATTTTTGGTTTAGTTGTGGGTAGTTGTTTTCTCTTGATTTAGCCTTGAATAGTAGCAGAATTTCTATATCCATGATTTGAAGTGTATAATATTTTATACTTTTCAAGTTTGGATGATTTTAAAATTTAATCAATTTTTATGTCTAAACATGGTTTTCAAGATTGAATTTTTAGTTTGATTTTAGTTGTGGTGGAGCTTCTCAATCTGGGTTGGTGTTTTCTAGTGTGCTTGCTATACATTCAATTTGGATTCCAGTTCCTGCAATTAATATCTGAGTTTACTAGTGGCATTCAAAAGTGATTTGGAATTTGGTTCATGGATTTGACAATCCCGCAATTCCAAAAAACATAGTAAACTTAATGAAAATGGTTGATGGATTTGAACACTTCAAATCTGATTCCAGTTAATTCATTTTGTTCACTGAAAATATGCAGTTTGCTTGAACTTTGCAAAGTGTCTATGAGTTCCTGAATTTTTAAAAATGTAAATAAAAAACAAAAAAATCAATTTAATTAAAAAAGGCCATCCTGAAAAAGTGATTCAAAATTTGGACCAAAGATTTGACAATCCCACATTTTTACATTTAGGTTCTGAATTTACAGTACCTCTCTCAGGCAAATCTCCTTTATTTAGCCAGAAATAGCCCTGGCCTACCAGCAGTTCCAAATATGGATCATCCCACAGGCTCTCCTATACTTTCCTAATGTTATAGTACTTAGGTGTCACCTTGATAGATGAAAAATACCTTGGTCTAAGGCTTTCTGTCAGCTGCTGTACACTGAAATATCTTTTTAGAATGGGATGGATCCACTTTGATAGTGTTTCCTAGCTTGTGTACCCCATTGAGCCCTCCCATGGTGGTTGTGTGGGCAAACCCAAGGCGTTCAGTAATTGACTAAAAGTCTGGCCCCCAGTGCCCATGGCCATAATCTCCTGAAAAATCTGATTGGTTACAAATTTTTGGCCTTCTTTTGGTGCTTTTCCTGATATTGCTTCCTAAGAAATGGGAGATGCTGATTGGATGGATTCACTTATTGTCACAACTATCTCATTGGACAAAAATGGATTGATTCTCATTTCTTCATGTACATGGGCCTGATGATTGCTATGATCAGTGATGGTCCAGGTAGTTTATAAAAAACAATTTACCAGCTTCAATGGCAGGAAAATAAAGTTCTTTTTCCTCTTGAGTATAGTTAAAGTGCTGGGTGTATATGCCAATTGTATTAGCCACTTGCTCTTGGTTCTTGTCTTCTATAGGCTCTTGGTACCAAAAATTGATGATAGAAAGATCACCATCACTTATAAAGACCATATTAGATTCAATGATTCTTAATATAAGAGAGAAACATATTCTTGGCTGTGGGTTTAATTTGAGATGAACTTCATTATAGAATTACTAGCCAATATTTAATGGTCTTATTAGGAAACCAGATTTTAAATTTTATACACAAATTCCTAAATAAAAGTCAGTGGGTTGACTTTGGATATTTCCCCTTTCTTTTTTGTGGCTTGCTTTGAACCAAAATAAAATAAAAATACAATGTTTCTTAGGTGGGCTTTTTCTGTGTGTGCAAATTTTGTGCGCTCTCTATTTTAGTGTCAATACAGCAGGGTCAACCTGCCAGCAAGGTTCTGACTAAACAGGTTTGTGACCCGCAATCTGACTTCCTAGTGACCTGTAGCCAAATAAGGAAGTCAACTCGGATTCCCAGAAATAGCAACATGAGCAAATGATGATCCCATACAGTGGATGACTTGATTTAGCGCTTGACTCATTACCAGGATCAAGCCATCCCCCTAACCATCCAACTAATTGATCATCACAATCATGTTCCTACTACCCATGATTCACCCATACTATATAATTCCAATTTCACAATAAAGATAATTATCTAGTCCCCAAATATTTTTCCCCTTGTAACTTTGCTAAAACAGCACAGTTACAACATTAGAATTCTATATTTTAAGTATACTTTTTTGTATAAATAATATATATCCAGGTGTTATTTGGAATCTTGATTACCCATGCACAAGTTTGATTTGTTCTGATATTCAGGTGTGGATTGTTGACTTTGAGTGTGGTTATGCTATTTGTTAGTGTTTGGTGTGTTTGATGTACCACATTAAAATTTCTAACAGCTTTTTACCATGTGCCATCTCTGGAAAAAAACTTGCACCATTTATTTTTGTTTTATATGTGACTTCAGTTTGCTCTAATATGACATTGATTTGTCCATCTTAACAGCTGTGAAAACTAAAGTAGAGTTAACTATCAATTTTATTAAATTGATTTGAATTCTTAATACAGTGTTTTTCAAAGTTTTGGCGCTAAGCAAAATCAACTCAGATGCAAAAAATAGAAGTGAATCCAAATATATTGTTAATCAATATAAATTCATTGCTATTTAATTTTGTTTGTATTTGAGTTGATTTTGCTTAGTGCCAAAGCTTTGAAAACTACTATACAGCATAGTGTTATGATATTATATTTTATTGAAATTTGATATTCCTGGAATGTTTAAATTTTAAGCATATTAAATACTTTTCAATTTATTATATATATATAAATATAGATAAATAGTTCAATACAGTAGTTTTCAAAGCTATGGCGCTAAACACTCATTTTTGAGTGAAAATAGCTCATCTGTAAACGAACTAAAATCAGGTGTAAACAAAATTAAAACCCAGCGAATTTATATTGGTTACATTAGATTTGGGTTCATTTCTATTTTGTTCTGAGATGCATTGATTTCATTTAGCGCCATAGCTTTGAAAACTACTGTAATAGTAATTGGATAAATTCAACTGTAATGTTTTCCTAAAGTGAATTTAATAAAATTACTATCGAGGTTGTTCCGGATACATCGAGCTGTTTGTATTTTACAGAAAACTGGATTCTGAGCTGCCCCTTTCCTTTTAAAGGTTGGTTTTAATTTAGCCTGAATGGAGTCATCTTTGCTTATTTGATTTGTTGGCCTGGAGTTCAACTCGGCTTAGCCAGCTTGATTTCATCAGATATAGACCCGCCTATTTTATCTAAATGGCTTCTAGATCAAAGAAGGATTGGATATATTTTAAAACGAGGAAAGGTTTAAGCACAATTTTCTGCCATCGGATCTAGTTTATAAACAAGTGTATATCAGGATCCCTAAGCTTACTATTGCCACGTGCGCCATTGAAATTATATTTCAAAATTAAAGTACGATGTTCTAATTTAATTCAGGGGTATGGCCCAACTTTCCTGATGTCCTGGAGCTTATACAATTGGTAAGAAACTAATTACGCCACCACATGGACTCAACATATCGCAATCTCCTTACTCTACGTGCCATAGTTTAGCCTAAACAAAGGAGGCCCTGTCATGTCATTTCGTCTGCAACTTCTCACATAATGATTTGTCAACTTATCCCCCGATCCATCTATCAATTCAGAGTTTAGTGCCACAAAACCGAGGTCTGCTTAAGTCATCTGTTTTGGGACGGTATGGATTTAAAGCCACTTGTTACAATCGCCCAGCCATAAATTCAACTCTGGTTTTCTATTGCCAACTTCCAAAATCAATCATGGAACATGATTGGCCGATCTATGCTAGAAGGTAAGCCGAGGATAGAAATGAATAAGAAAGCAAATAGGACTAATAATTTAATCGAGTCGCCAATCAGAATCAATAATATCATCTGATACGATCAGCCATCGAGACTCGGGAAGGGTTGTTCAGCTTATCTCCAAGCCTGCTTGGTTAGGCTCGGTAGCCGGCTAGAGAAAGGTGGCTTGAACAATTATGGATCGATATTGATCCTTAATTTTTATGGCCAATCTGAAAATCCAAAGTAAAATAACTGAGAATCGACTCGGGTTTTAGACTGATTTATAACGAAACTTTACCAAGAGAAGGCCCGAGAACCAAAATAACCCGAAATAAAGGCATGATTTTGTAGATCTTAAACCCACTGGGCTGATGAATTATTTGAGTTAAGCGTGAAGTCAGAAATATATTTTGTCCGGGTTTGAATGCAATAATGAACTATTAAATCACTAGTTTTTACAGCTGTGAAGATGAACAAATTCAATTCAACCTTAAATAAATTAGAAATAGAGTGAGTTACTGGCTGCAAATAATATGGCTTGAATTTATAGATCAGTAAATACCAAGCATGAACCAAAGGTCTACTCAAAAGTGACAAAATAAGTTGCAATATTGGACAACAGAATGATACAGAAAATATAATGTTGTGTATATAGTTTTGAGAAACATGCGATATAAAATGAGCGGGAGAAAATAAGAGAATGAAAAATCTATTAAATATTGAAGAAGAGTGAGATATAGTTCACAGGTAAGCACATGGTGTCTATGTAGATCATGGTAGTTGTGAAGCTGATTAGGCTGACTACTAACAGGCTGAAACCAATACAGTAGTTTTAAAAGCTATGGCGACAACCAAAAATACCTCAGATTTAAACAAAATGATTTCAGATTTGAACGAAATCCAACTATCAGGTTAAAATATACACTCTGTTAACAGGGTTTATTGGTGTTAATGGGCAAAATGAGTCAACACAGCAACAAAGGGCTCACACGCAAAGCAAAACTATTCAAAATACAATCTGAAATACATTGATTCACAAACAAAATGGTGCAAGTTGACTTTCAGTGTACATATGTTTACTTTGTGAATCAGTGACAAAATACACCCAAGCAAGGTGAGTCAAAACTCAATCCAAAACAAAACACAATAGCAACTCACTATGTAAACAAAATCACTCACTCAGTGTGTGCAATAGATTGTAATCATGAATGATACCAAGGTATCTAAAATAAGACACAAGATCTGAAACATAAAATTTAAAAATATTGTGTTGGGTGTTTGAATTTGGCAGTAAAATCTGGGAAAATGGGTGAAAATTATTTCAGGTATTCAAAAATGGGCGTTGTAAAACCAGAAACAACCAGTTAAGAAATAAAAAATCTATAACTGGGATATTGGGTGGGAAAAAATATTAATTTAATATCCATATTCAGATAAAAGTAAAAATTAAAATTAGGGAGTAACTTAATTGAATTTTATTTATTATTTTATTAAATTGTAAAATGGAAGGAACACAACAACAGAGTACCAATACACCCATTGTGCGCTGCAGCTGTGGTTGCTCCTGCAGGTCAAAGAACAGAGTTAGTGCAACACAAATGCCTACTCAGGAAGGAGACGGGAGAGGAGAGTTTGATATTGATGCTACACTGACCAGCCAGTTTGAGGAGCACAAGCTGCTAGGGTGTGGAGCATAAACCCTTGGGTCCCCAAGCTGACCTGGAAGCCCACCAAGGTTACCTTCACCAAGAAAGTTAGAGACAAGGAGGTATAACTTACTTCATATGTTTTTGATGTTGTGTACCGGCAAGAGTCGGTCCCATCAGCCATGCTGGAGAAGGTGAAGCCTGTACTTGATACTAGCTACAAGCCCTACATCAGTGATGACAATCAGGAGGAGGACAAGGAGCCCAAGTTCTATCAAACCAATGAGGGACAGTTAGTGCTCAAAAATGTTACAGCCTTTTACAACAAGGTGCTCATGCCTTGCAAGCCTGTCACCAATCAGGATCCCAGTTCATCTGAGCCTACTAAGCCCGCTCAGAAGTGCATCCCAGATATCAAACACATCATCCTTCTCAAGCTAATGCATGAATCTGGTGACTACAAGGCGGCTGTGGCCATTGTTGGAGTGGATCCCAAGTACACCAGCAAGACCTTCCACAAGTTCATCAATACTGGCTGAGTTCTTGCCGCGGAGAAATCCTTGCGTGTTTCTACCATGCTCACCAATGAGCACAAATGGGAAATCCACCAGTGGATAACCCGGGTGTAAAGTTACGCCTCCCCCTTAGGCCTCCACTTTAATTCCTGCCAAATGCTTGGGAATTTCTACCAAATTATTTTTGAATATTTATCTAAAAGGTTACTGAAAAAGCCCAAGAAAGGCCATCAATTTAATATTTTGGAATTATTATGAAGATGCCCCCGCCTAACCCACCCAAGAGACACCTCTGGTTAAATATCATGTGCAAGAGCGGCCGGGAGCAGTGGTAATTGCATCCAAAGCATATCCCTGATGTTAGTTGGTTCAGTTTTCCTTTTTACTATGTTCATTCAAAATTTGTCAAGATCTTCCTGCGTCAAGAAAGGCATTTGTATCCGCTCATATCATTGGTCAATTGGTTTGTAAAATTCAATCTACCACTCCAATTCTATCACATCACTTAAATGAATTCAAGTGTTGTAAAAGACCTTGCTTCATCATTCTCTACTCTAATAAAGTTTGAAATTTTTTTTAATTTGGCCTTCTGGTTTTGCCTGTGGCTTTTGGTGTTCAGTTGATTCCTTCTCCCCTTTGACCTCCCAGGAATTGTTGGCAGCAATCTTTTTGTTATTGCTGAAACTGCAATTTTATTGTGGTTGAGAGCTTGGTTTTATTTCCTCTTAACCTGCTCCCCAATTCTCACACCGGGACTGCCATCTCAAACTGGCAAATATTCAGGCCATGGTCAAATCTACTTTTGGGGTTGAGGCTTTGATTTCCTTTTACTACCATCTGGTGAATAGAATGCAATTTTCCTGGAAAAAGCTCAGGGTATCTCCCTACAACAGAAACAGCCCAGCCAATGTCAAGACCTGGAAAAAATATGCAGAGGCGTACACTGCCCTCAAAGCCAAGGGGACAGTCAAATTCTATTACATTGACAAATCAGTATTTTCCTTGTCTATGCAGAATGTGTAGGGCTGTGTTCCAAAAGGCTCAAATGACGGGATGGCTTGGCGTGCTGAAGTCTGCGCCACAGCCTATTCAATGGTGGTTCTCCTTGGTCCAAAGGGGGTTGAGCTCTACCAAATGAAACTGGGTTTGCATAACAGCAGGATCTTTCTATCATTCCTCCAATTGGTCCAGGAGCACCTGAGGCACACAATCCCAGGCTTCACCAACGTCATTGTGCTGGACAACATTGGTCTCCATAAGGTGGCTGATATTCTCACGGAATTCCCAATGATTTACACTAGCATCGCAGTGGGCCCCCAGCAATTGGCCACAGCAAATTTGTGCCTTCTCTTCCTCCACGCCTATTTGCCCTTCCTAAATCCCATTGAGGAAGTCTTTGGGTGGCTCAAGCAAGTTGTCAAGCAAGGAACCCCAACTGGGACTGAGGACCTCTTTGATTTGCTGCAGGCTGGGATCCACACCCTCCCAGCTGAGACCATGGCCAAATTCTATGGCCATACTGATTCATTCATCCCCGCGTGCCTAGCCAAACAGCCAATCAATTAAAGGCTTAGTGTGTCCAACTTTTTTTTATGTTCTCTAATTTACTATTTAAGATTTATTAATTATCATTTTATATTTAGAAGCTTCTAAGCCCACAATAACATTTGGCAAGACCATCAATGAAGGTTAGTAATTTATTTATTTATAATCATTTTTTATTATAGCATCTAAGGGTATCCCAAACACTTGATACTGGATTACGCAAATATATTTATATTACTATTATCAAATAAATATAAAAATCAAATAAAAAACTGAATGTAAAATGCACAAGTTAGAATTTATTTTATTAATGTATAATTTTATGCTTTTATGAAACTGTTTCCGTGATATATTTTGTAAAACTTGTTTGCTGAAATAAAAATTATAAAAATTTATTATAATAAAAATAATATAAATTTTAATGGAATTTATTGGGAGAGAGAATATATTAAAAGCGCCTG